>CM077295.1:11724552-11767052 GCA_039654925.1 Anguilla pacifica
GTGTGCGCGTGTGTGTGTGTGTGTCTGTGTGAGAGAGAGAGTGTGCGTGTGACAGTGTGCATGTGTGTGTGTGAGAGAGAGAGTGTGCGTGTGTGTGTGTGTGTGTGTGTGAGAGAGAGTGTGTGTGTGTGTGTGTGTGTGTGTGTGTGTGTGAGAGAGAGTGTGCGTGTGTGTGTGTGTCTGTGTGAAAGCTATGGAGCATAGAAAGCTTGTAAATCGCTGCGATTTGAAAGCTTGTTAGAAATGTATGAAGCGCTAAAATGTTTTCTCCCCTGGGGAGGGGCACCAGCTGCCGCTGACAAAGCTCTCTGTGCCAGCCAGCGACTCGGTGACGGGCCCCGGCTCTGGAGCGAAGGCCTCTGGGCCTTTCGGAAAAACGAGCCGCTCAGAAATAAGACGAAGCTTATGGAGCTAAAACGAATTAGCGCCGTTGCTCTCAAACTCTTTGGGAGTGTTCTGGGTTGGGATAAAACATCCGCAAGAAATACCACCAAATCAGGGACATTTCATTTTACATTAACACGGTCAAAGCGTTTAATGGTATTAACTATATTAATCGCTTTTCTCTACCTGTCCAAGTTGATTTATTTTATTTTATTTTATTTTATTTTTTTAAATGAGATGTATTAATAAATAATATATAAATTGATAATACCTATTCATGAAATGAGTTGTAATAGGTGTGTGATATCTGCCTTAGGAACAGGTATCACAATATGTGTTTATAATGTATTTATTAATTGTTAACTAACACTTAATAAAGAGTGTTAATTATATTATAATTGTGGGGACTGACATTAGTTGAAGTATAGCATGTTGTACCCAAATGCAGCTGCATAGTTAGGCAACAATGACCTGCTGGCTAGCTAGAAACTGACCATGTTTCTAACTGTTAGCAATAGACTCAGAAGATGACATAGTTTAGCTTGGTAGAAATTCACAGAGCTGGCCTGGTGCTCCTGGTGTTGCTCAGACAGGGTTTCTTATTATAGGGTGACTATTATACAACGTAGCTGTATGTAGTATCTATTCATTTGGAACCTCTAGGGTTGCTTTTGTGAAGTCCATATTGAAAATAAATAATTTATTATTGTATGTAATTATTTATTATGTTCCCTTTACTGTCACTTTAAATTATGGTTTTGGTGCGTGTAAAGCACAATTGTATTGCCAGTATGCATTAGGATATAAGACTGCCATCTTTTCTAATTTACTCAATTTCATGTTTCCCTATGTGAATACAGACACAGTATGCAACAAATAATGCAAATGCACTTCAGCCCAGCGAATGAAAGTGAACTTCTTTGAAATGCTGCTTCATGGCAGAAAAAGTTTCTCTCTGCTGACTCTCAGGAAGACATCCCACATGTGCAGGGTAACCTTAGTAACAGTGATGCAGGGGTCAGGGTTGCTCAGTGTGGAGGGTAACCTTAGTAACAGTGATGCAGGGGTCAGGGTTGCTCAGTGTGGAGGGTAACCTTAGTAACAGTGATGCATGGGTCAGGGTTGCTCAGTGTGGAGGGTAACCTTAGTAGCAGTGATGCAGGGGTCAGTGCTGCTTAGTGTGGAGGGTAACCTTGGCAACAGCGATGCAGGGGTCAGTGCTGCTTAGTGTGGAGGGTAACCTTAGTAACAGTGATGCAGGGGTCAGTGCTGCTCAGTGTGGAGTGTAACCTTAGTAACAGCAATGCAGGGGTCAGTGCTGCTTAGTGTGGAGGGTAACCTTGGCAACAGCGATGCAGGGGTCAGTGCTGCTCAGTGTGGAGGGTAACCTTAGCAACAGCGATGCAGGGGTCAGTGCTGCTCAGTGTGGAGGGTAACCTTAGCAACAGCGATGCAGTGCTGCAGAATCAGTCAGAAAATGGAAAATGGAGCAGCCAGATTCCTGACTGAATGACCTTGTTTGTTGGGCAGAGAGAGGAGTACCATTCCTGCTCTAATTGTCTCTCTCTTTGTCTCTGTTTCACTATCTTTTTCTCTCCCTCTGTCCTCTCTCTCTTTCTCTCTCTCCTCTCTCTCTCTCCCTTTCCCCCTGTCTCTGTCTCTCTGTCTCACAAACAAACACATCCACAAATAGACATTCTCAGTCTCATGCATACAAGCATTAAATACACACACATGCACACATATATACACACCTAAAAGTGTATGCACACATACAGTATATACACGCACACAGACAAACACCGACGCTTACAAAAATTGCACAGCACCCCAGACCCCCCTCCTCCCGCTCTCGGTGAAGGATGGATGGGGTACTTGATATCCGCAGTTTCCCATCATGCAGCGGGGCAGTAATGATGTCATGGGCTGTGTTGGCCCTCCCTGCTTCTCAGGGTCTTTGCTGTTGGCTCTGATTCTACACAGGGAGAGGGGAAGACAGCCTCTGAGACGCTGTCTGCCGAATGCCATCCAGGGTCAGCTTTCTCCTCACTGCTGCTGCGTACTTTGTTAGCATCGACCAACCTAAAGAGATCAGCTTTTTGGCTGTAAAATGACAAGCTAACACAGAAACACGGTTACAGTGTGCTCTGCGCTGATTGGCTGCTGTGGCTAACACAGAGACACAGTTACAGTGTGCTCTGCGCTGATTGGCTGCTGTAGTGTGACTGCAGCTTTCTCAGATCAGTTCCAGATTCTGCGAGGTCTGGGAAACTGGGTGTGGCCTGACTGGTTGTATTTTGTTTTGTCATCTCATCATTTCTGGCTTCTCTTGTCTCCAGTCATGCAATGTCCTATGTAAAATTACGGAGCAGTAAATGACCGTAGAATTACTGAATGTGTGAACAAAACAAACAAAACACAAAACGAGAAGATGGCACTCAGTAGAGCGCACACTTCTGTCGACACTGTTGTGCGGTCGTCAAGATTTGCCATGGTAGACATTCACCAAAAGTTAATCAGCAGCTACAAACTGTTTTGCGTCTCAGGCATCCTTGTAGTATGATAGAGCTACACGGTTTCTCAGCTTTACTGTGCATTCGCTGTGTCATTAATGTTGGCTTTCTCCCACTGTTCTCTCTCCGCAGTTTTCAGTGAAGACCTACACTCCAGCTTGTATTTTGTCAATGCATCTGTGCAAGAGGTAGTGTTTGCCAGCACAACAGGGACCCTGGTGCCCTGTCCAGCAGGGGGCGTGCCTCCGGCGTCGCTTCGCTGGTACTTCGCCACCGGAGAGGAGATCTACGATGTCCCCGGGATCCGCCACGTGCACTCCAACGGAACCCTCCAGATCTTCCACTTCCCCCCCTCCAGCTTTAGCACCCGAATCCACGACAACACCTACTATTGCACAGCCGAAAATCCTTCAGGGAAAATTAGAAGCCAAGATGTTCATATCAAGGCCGGTGAGTGAGCGCAAACTTTCACGTTTAAATTTAGTAATTTGTTTTTGCTCATTAGGGTTCCACTGCAAAGCTGCGGGAACCCACTGTAACTGCTGAAATTCATGTTATTGGAGTTCTGCTGTGAAGTGGGGGAAACCTATTTTAATTGCTGAAATTCCTAGAAATATTATAATTATTTTTCTCCTCTATTTTATCCAAAACAACTTTTTGGCACAAAATAGTATGGGCCATGTGTAACCTGGACAAAAGGAATAGCATGAGTTGGCCATTAGGGGGTGCTATAATTGGGTTCCGAAGTGTAACCCTCAGCCCTGCCATCCCGTCTTCCTGGAACTGTCAAACTTGCTACATAGCTGTATCTCCTCATGTTTGACGTTTTTGACTCCAGGACCCATAAGCTCTGTTGATCATTTTTGGCCACCATTTACAATTTTATTTATTACCTACAAAAGTCAAGTTTTCATGAACTATAAATTCGAATTATGCCAGATTTGGTATTTGTTTGGAATGGTCAGTGAGCATGTCTCAACATATTTTGCAAAAAAAAAAAGCGGTCGGATAAAAAAAGTCATGCAATATTAGTACATTTTAGAAAATTTGGTCCAAACATTTCAAACTGCTGTCAATTGAAGTCTGGAAGGTGTATCATTCTGAATTTCATAATGTCCTTCCTTATCGTAACAAATTAGAGCTGCGCCAGACTTCAAAATTTAGAAGTTGGTAGAGTCAAAATGACAAAATGGCAGCCATTTAAGTTTGTGGCTAGCATCTCTGCATCGTGCACAAGATTTTTCCCCTTGGCACCTCCTTGCCATTTGTCCTGGAATTGTGACACTTGGTACACAGGTTCATCTCCTTATACTTGTAACAACTGCCTTAGTCTAAAGGTTGAACAATCACCCCTGCCACTCTGTTTGAACCTCAGTGGGATAACGTTAATTGTTTCAATACCATTATGATGAAGAATTTAGGTCGTTAGGTCCAACAAGGTCCATTGCATGGGAACATGGCTCATTGCTGCTCATGCATCTATATATCTTTTTTTTTTGTTCATTCATTCTTTAAAGTGAGGTTTGTTGCTGTGCAAATTTCAACTTATCTGTGCATTAATATCCTGGCCACATTAAAATTTTCACATCTCAGGTCATGGCATATAATTTATTTCAGGTTAACCAAAAAAAAAAGATGAAACCTTACTAAGGCCGCAGCTACAGTTGTGCAGGTTTCACAGAAGTGTTCACACATGAAGTGTTCTACTCCAACCTCATCAATAAAAATTCAAATGGAAAACCCCAAAACCCCCTGTTTGCCACTATAAACCACCTAGACCCCAATCTTATCGAGGCAATGGAGGTGCAGTGTAACAGTTTCATTTAATTCTTTAAATCTGAAGTCAGCAGCACCATATCCCTTATCTCCAGCTCTACTGCTCTGTCTCCTCCCATCTTCGACCCTCCTGCGCCCCCCCCCCCCCCCCCAAGCCTCGCCTCTGCTTCACTGAGGTCACCCAAGGAGAGGTTGAGGTCGTAATCTTCCAGATGAAGCTATCCTCATGTGTCCTGTACCCTATCCCTACCGCCCTGCTGAAAATATACATCCCTGCTTTCAGCATACCCATCACCCAGGCAGTTAACCCCTCCCCCTGATCTGGCAGTATCCCCAAGCTCTCAAGGCTGCTGCAATCAGCCCCAGACTGAAGAAGCCCTCCCCTGACCCTGAAGCCATGACCAATTATGGGCCAACCTTCCTCTTCTTTCTAAGGTCTTTTAAAAAGGGGTTGCTGCTCAGCTCCAAGGACACCTCAACTGTAACGACCCCTATGAGAGCTTCCAGTCTGGTTTCTGGTCGGCCCATAGCGATCACCAGCGATCTCTACATGACGGCTGATGCTAGGTCCCCCTGCCTCCTGATCCTCCTGGCCCTGAGTGAGGCGTTTGACGCGACTGTCCACTCCATCCTCCTCAAACGCCCACAGGACTTCATATTTATCAAACAGTTAGCAGTATCTTACTCTGGGGGAGTCAAATCCCATTTATTTCCTGTCACCTGAGGTGTCCCACAAGGTCTGTTCTTGGCCCCATTCTGTTCACCTTGTACATGCTTCCCCTTGGTCAGGTCATCAGCTGCCATGGAATTTCGTTTCATATCTCTGCTGATGACACACAGTCATAGACGTAGAACATCCCCAAGCTCCATTATTGCCTGCTCCCACCTCAACATCTGCCTTGAGGAGACAAAGAACTGGATGAAGAAAGCATCCCCCCCCCCCTCCCTTCCCATCCATGGAATGATCTCCCAGAATATCTGAGGGTTCCTTAGCAATTTCACGTCTGGACTTAAAACATATTTTTAAGAATGCATTTTTATTAAAACTTGTTTTCTGTCTGCCAAAGTATTTTATTTCTCCACTTTATTTGCTACTTTGTTTTCATTCTTTTTTCACTTTATCTTTCCTATCATCTTTTTAAAAATACATTTATGTAGCATTTTGAGACTGTCCACACAAATGAAAAGGACATAATGAATTTGAAATGTTATTATGTATTATTATTACTTGTTATGTTTATGTGATGTCCACTCCAATGGAGGCATCTTATTGTGCCTCATAGCTGGTCTCTCCCGGGTCTGTTTGGCTAATGGGGCTCTGGCATTCTCTCCTGCAGTCTTACGCGAGCCCTACACTGTCCGAGTGGAGGACCAGAAAGCCATGAGAGGCAATGTAGCGGTCTTTAAGTGCATTATCCCCACCTCTGTGGAGGCCTACGTCAACGTGGTGTCGTGGGAGAAAGACACAATCTCACTCGTCTCAGGTAAGACGCTTCCTCTTGCCGTCTTCCTTGGGTACCACTGCTTCTTTGCACGTGACGAGTAAAATATCAATCTCTGAACATCAGGCTCTGCTGTCGAATGTCTGTCTTCTGTGGGTTCACCTGTAACTGCAGAGCTCAGTAGATATCAAGGTCATCCCAATGACAATGGTTCAAAGGCTAAAGGGGAACATTCAGTGAAAGGTTTGAAGGGAATAGAAATTAAAATGTTAATGCTGAGGTTTGGCTTTCAGCTCGAGTGTATTACTGAACTGCAGTTCACCCTCAGACGCAGGGGAAAGCTTTCTGTGGTAAGCTCTGGTGCTGAAAACACGTGAGATGTAGTTGCAGTGGGTCTACAGTTCTCTCCTTGGTCAGTGCTGGTCTCTGGGTGCTTCTCGTCCCTGACCCTGTACTCGGTCTCTTGATGAGTCCCTCGCTGGCCTTTTCCCTTCAGTTTGTCAAAGGCGGCAGGAGGCGTCCTCTTCGGTCACCCTTCAGCCCGTCACGTCCAATCACAGGCCGGTCCTGAGAGGCCTATCCGACCGGCCTGCACTGGAGCGAATTCACTGGAATTTCTCCCCTGCAGCCTCACCCCCACAAACCAAAGCCAATCGAAGTCATGGTTTAATGACCGGCGTCGGTTAGATGGAACGGCCCCGTTCGATCTGGCCCTCTCCCTCCAGAGTGATTTAGCTTTTTTTTTTATGGGGCATTTAGCAAACTCAATAGTCAGTCTGACCAAGTTTGGTGAGCACAGGATGACCGCCTTTTCGCCGGTCCGTCGTTTTTTTTTCTTCTGTTCATCCACCTGGTGATGCATGAAGATCTGAGTCAAAATTCGTACTGTTCAGTATATTTACTTGGAGGGTGCTTTATGGATGTGAACGGTGAGGAATTTATTTTGAGGTACAGAGAAACCTTGAGAGCTATTATGCGATATTAATTAACATTTTTTTGTGAGGGGGAGAAGGTGTATGCACAAGGTCTATCAGTAAAGATGTGCTGTAGACATGGCCATGAGCACTGGGGAACTTTAAAATAAATTGATCTCTTTTGTTCCATGCAAGGTCCCTTTTCTAAAATGTGTAAGTGAGGTGTCTGCCATTAAATGTGGGGAGTGATGTGGTAACCAAAGGCTAATGCCGTATTAAGCCTTTGAACAGGCTTGGGGAACAGGCTCTTACGCAAATGCTTTCATTCCACTTCCAGAAAAATCCATACAGCGTCTAATCGATAAGGATCAGCAGTCATGATTGGGCATCATAGATGGGTAGTCAAGGCAACTGCATTTTTGAAACCATATTTTATTGCTGTCATGAGCATGACTAGTGCAGCACAGAAGGGGGTGAGGCGTAGGGCTGAGTTTCTCTCTGTCAGGTGTGTTATTTGCCCTTTTGTTATATACAAACTGGATAAAGGAGAACACAAGATTAATATGTAACCTGAATAAAATGAATAGTTGGTGACAAAATTTTGAAAAGGCATGTTCAAATGGAGGCTTAAGTTAATTGTACATTTTCCATTTTTCTAAAGCCATTGGAAGCCATTTAAATTTGTAAACAATCTATTCACATGTGGTTAAAGTGCAGAGTCAATTAACAAAGGTGACAGACATGGACAGTCACACAAGAAATGAATGAAAGAAGATACCAAACCGCCGCTTTTGTCCTAAAATAATCCAAAATGCAAAAACCAAAAGACAGCAGAATATTCCAGAAGAACCAGAGATGAAATGTAGGACACCCGACCTAGATGCAGGACTCAGATGCCCGCTTCCAGCTGTTATGAACTTCCTACTTGCAAGTTGCCCAAAAACTAACTAAACAAAAAGAAAGCCACATTTTTTTAATGAGTGAAAAAGAGGAGGGGGCAGGGCATGGACACTACCTCTGACACACACACACACACACACACACACATTCTCACCTCAGATAGTAACCCCCCAGTTCCTGCCCTGTCTTATTTCCAGGCTTTGCTGGCCGAGCACTTTGAAGCTTCCTATGGCTGAGATGGTGAATTACATGTCTGACAATACACACACACACACACACACACACACACACACACACACACACACACACACACGCACGCACGCACACACGCACACACACACACACACACACACGTTCACCCCTGGAAACCCTGCCTTTTGACTGAATATAGTATTAACTCATGCGAAGCCTGTCAGGACGATCCGCATGTCAGCCGTCCAGCGTCCTCTCCTGGCTAAATATTTGATGATGGAGGCCGAGTGATCCGGGAGCTAACAGGCCATTTCATGACGGGTGACCTCGCTAAGTGCGCTCATAACGCTAAATATGGCGTGAACGCTCGCGTCTGCACATGCCGGCGTGTGTGTGTGTGTGTGCGTGTGTGCGTGTGCTTCTGTGTCTGTGTGTGTGTGTGTGCGTGCGTGCGCGTCTGTGTGTGTGTGAGTGTGTGTGTGCGCGCGTGTGTGTGTGTGCGTGTGCTTCTGTGTGTGCGTGTGTGTGCGCCTGCTCATATGCTTTTGTGTGTGTGTGTGTGTGCACATGTGCTTCTGTGTGTGTGCGCACGTGCATGTGCTTCTGTGAATGTGTGTGTGTGTGCACGCGCATGTGTTTGTGTGTGTGCGCACGTGTGTGTGTGTGTGTGTGCACATGTGTGTGCGCACGTGTGTGTGTGTGTGTGTATGTGTGTGCGTATGTGTGTGCGTGTGTGGGTGTGTGTGTATGTGTGTGTGTGTGCGTGTGTGTGTGTACATGTGTGTGCACACTTGTGTGTGTGTGTGTGTGTGTGTACGCTCCTGGTGGAGCTCTTGGATTGAGACTCCCAGCAGACTGGCTGCCCACCGCTCCTTTCCCTCACTCTCTTTCTGTTTTTCCATCTCTTTCTCTCCCTCTCTTCTTCCCTCTCCCTCTCTCTCTCTTTCTTTCTCTCTCTCTCTTTGTTTGTGTGGGCATCATCCAGGCCCGCACGTTAAATGTTTCATGAAACTACAAAAAAAAAAAAAAAAAGAATCAGAGAGAGGATGATGGGAGCTGTGTCTCCGGGGCCTCTGAATAAGGGGACCCTGCCGTGTCGGTAAATAATTCATTCGCACATTTTATCCTTCGGGCCGGTTCAGAATCGAGTGGGTGTTCTAACCCCTTTCCTATAGTTCACCGGAATCTGACCTAATTCCCGGCTAATGAGGCTAAATGCGGTGCCCGCGCTGCGGTCGGGGGCCTGGGCCTGGCTGTTCTAACCGTCTCTGCGGTCTGCGCGAGATTAGTCGAGATTAATTACAGAGCCGGCCGCGCCTGCAGCTAAGGACATCTCGGAGACAGGAGCGAGACGCTTTAAAACTCAGCCTGCAGCTCCTCATAATGTAGGCCCTGATGCTGCCTCTAAAGTACCATTATCCTGTCATTCCTTTTCTAAGTGTACCTTTGCTTTCAAATCTTGGCTGCGCACACCTCCTCTTGTCTTCGGATCGACGCTCGACTGTAATTACCCGGGGAAATAAGCGAAAGAAAAGCACACGGGGGCTTGTGACGGGTTTGGCAGTTTCCTGTGCGTCGGATTGTAGCGCGTTTTGAATTTTCCTGTGCGCAGGTTGTAGCGCGTCCGGCTGTTTCCTGTGTGTGGATTGTTAAGCGCTTGGCTGTTGCCTGCGTGCGCATGCACAGCGCAGTGGGTTTTGGCAGTTTCTGTGGCTTGCAATGCAGTTTTCTTGCCCGTATGCAGAACTGGTGTGGGGTTTACGTGGTGGTGTGAATGCGCCTTCATTTTCTCCTCCGAAGTTTGCAATTTAATTTAGCTTCAAAATGCATTTATGGAGCCTGGGGTGCTGCATAGGAATCTAAAGTGATTTGTAGTTTTTCAGATCAAAGACAAAATTATTTAGGTTTATCTATTTGGCCTACATGTTTAGAAGAATGGCTTTCTTAATGGTCACATTTATAGAGAAATGCTCTTCCGATGATCCAGGCTTGTTTATTCTGTAAACCCCTTGTGTAACACCTGGAAACTGGGTCACTGTCTATGGGGGGCACACAACCCTCAAGAGAGGCAGGCTCTGACGAGTGCATGCTGATTGGCTAGATTTACTCAGCCGGGCTCACCTTGACGCAAAGTGCTTTCGTGCATGTGTTTAGAATTGAAAAAAAAAAACAGATGCATATTTATGCACAGGTTGCATCTTAGTTGAATATTTATTTATTTTGGGGCTGAAAATAAGCTTATTTAATTTCCATTTTGCAATTCAGATTTGTGATTTTTTTCCCCCTGTGTTGCCAAAGTAGTTTTGCGTGCTCTTGCAGTGCATTGTGCTCAAACGCAGTTGCGGCGTGCGAGTGCGACACCAGACAGATGTTCATCTCTCATTTGTGCAGCTGATGCATGTCAATAGGTTTCTGCCTCGGGACTTTTGTGCTTCTAAGTGGACAATCGTGGGAGAGTAGGGTCATGTAGTCTTTTGGGCATCGATGCGTATTTCGCAGTTGTAGTTGTATGTTGACATTTACAAACATTTGCCAAGCCATTAAGCTCCATTCAGCTCCCAAGCCAAGCTTTTCAGCATTACCGGGGGGGGGGGGGACTGTATAGCTGTGCTGCCCATATTTAATTGTCTGTGTCTGGCCCATCTTTTAATGTAAATAGCGCATGACACAAAGCATTAGCAATTGTGCATGATCTTGGGATCGTATTCTGAGTGAAAAATGTTTTCCTTTTTCGGGTTTTAATTCTGAAGTTGTCCTCGGACTACAAGAGGGCATCACAATCTGGCAGTTAATGCATTTAAAACCCGCAAAAAAGAGCATTACCGTTAAATTGGTATAGGCCACAACATGACTTAATGTAAAGTAAATCTACAAATATACTGGTAAATGCAGTCATTTTGACATACTCAATGTATCAATCCTTTGAATCCTTTTGTGTGTGAACATGTTTGCATAGCATGCTTTGGCCAGGATTCACTCAACATTCATCCTTTTCATTGCATTTGGTGCTTTTCTTCGCAAATGTTTTGGTAAATTCAGTCATCTCCATAATCAACTTGTGAAATTGTGCTAGTATTTTCAGACACAGACTGACAGGAGATCTGAAGTTGGTTTGTTCTCAGCGTTCTTTTCAAACGTATGTGGTGAGGCTTGGTGAAATTAAGTGCGTCGTTTCTGGTAGTCGTGTGAAGCGATATGAGAGCAGGGAGGAACGATGTGTGAAGACCTGAACTGGAGGGAGAGAACAGTGTGCAGGCGGAAGAGGGGGTTTGGGGGAACCGGGGGACCCTTAATCTGAAGCACACTCCGCTGGCTCGGGCCTTTCTCACTGGAACGAATGCTTCCGCCATTTTAGAGTTCGCCAGATAGGGTGGAAGGGAAGCTTCTCTTGGGCATTATGGGCCGGGATTTCTGAGAGACAGGGGGAGGGGGATGACTCTAAGCTGGTCTCTCTCTCTCTCTGACACACACACACACACACACACACAAGTTAGTTGTACAGTATGTAGAGTACAGTAGATATGTACTTCCGTTCTGCTGTCAGTAGAGGCAAAGCCTCCGTTAAAAGGATAACCAAAGAGAGCCACGTCTGCTCCCCGTTCAGGCTGCCGTACTGTTCGGCCTCCCTGTTGCGTAACCTGCTTGGAGGAGGCCCAATTCAATTTAGCACCGGCTACATAACAATCCTTACTATTATGCAAATGCTACCAACTGTTGAAAGCTGCAGAACATGATGTCTTCATTTGGAAAGGGGACCTGGCATTCCATTCTGTGAAACGTTTTTCTGAATCCTGCTATATGATCATTTTAGTGTTTATTTAATTATTCAAAAAGGCAGCAAAGTGGCCTGTAGACCTTTTATGAAGTGCTACCGATCAGTGGCATTTGTTGAATTCCCGTTGTTGGTGGCTTTAGAGATCAAGACACGCTCACACACACACACACACACACACACACACACTCACTCACTCACACACAAACACACAGGCGTGCACATACACACACATGCAGGTGTGCACATGCACGCACGCACACATATGTGCACACACACACACACACACACACAAACTCACAGGCGTGCACATAAACCCACAGGCGTGCACACACACACACACACACACACACACACACAGGCATGCACACGGCTTTCATGCCACGCCCTTCCTCTGCATCCTTTTTCCCTCCCTGCATTTCTATTTCTCCGTGAGGGGCTGGGGTGTTTGTTATTCCGCATGAAAGGAGCCCAGCGCTCCTCCATCGCAGTGAAGGATCTTTTTGTGAAGGGGGACCCAGCTGACCCCAGATCAGTTGAGGGCCAGGCTTGCTGTTCAACGGGCAGCGAAAAAATAAATGAAAAAAACACTTGAGGAAAAAAGGACTACGTCGGTTTTTCTCTCTCGCTCTATCTCTTTCTGCTCTCCATTTTTTCCCTCTGTCTTGCTGTCTTTCTCTCTCTCTGTCACACACACACACACACACACACACACACGCACACAATCTCATAAACACTGGCTGTGTGTGTGTGTGTTTGTGTGTGAGCGTGTGAGTGTGTAACAGAGAGAGATGTATGCTGGAGCAATGGTCAGCCTTCGTCCTTCACTACAGGCCGGCTCCTCATCTTTTTCGTGCACGGCAACCGAAGCACTTTGAGGAGAGGTGGGGAAAGAAGGATACAGCAGGGAGGGAAAGAAAGCGAGGGAACGGGAGAGAGAGAGGAGAGGGGGTTGGAGAAAAATCAATAGTGTTGTGCATTAATCACACAAGCTGCCACAGGGAATTATGGGAACGTGGAGTGAAGGATGTGCAGTGCTTTTTGCAGTGAGTGCTCGGGGAGTGAGGGGTATTAACCCTTTGAAGTGTAGGTTTTTTGGAATTCTAAGTCGGTGTTCTAGAACTCCTTTGCTTTCAGTCCCCAGTAGCGATTAAAGCATTAGAATGTACAGTTAAGAACATTCTAATCACGTTTGTGATCTTACACTGTAAATGGTGTTTGAGGGAAGGGTGCCTTTAACCTTTATTTGGGGAGCAGCAGTGCCCCGTGGGTTGTGGGAGTTATTATATATCACATATATTACATTAGCTGTGCTGTACTATTTGTCTAGCAGGGCATAGTAGGACTGACAAAATCACTCCAAAGCACCTCCAAATGCCTCCTTAAATTGAGTGGAATAAAGTCGTCTCCTGGCATATGCATACGTAAATTTGTGTTTGCTTTTTTGGTGACGTGTGCACCCTTAGCTGTAGTAATTAGCAGCAGTGTGCCCACCTCCTTCGACTGACGGAGAACGAAGGGTTTTCAGTCGGGAGCGGCACGGCGTCTGACGGCCGCACCGAGGGACGGAACATCGAACCTCGATCCAAATCCCCCGCTTTCCGTTACGTCAGCGCAGCGTGGCAGCGATTAGAGCGTTGGGGACGAGAACGATTGGAGAGAGACGCTCAGAGGGCTGGTGTGGCGGGGGAGTGAGCGCGCGCTAATATTTAATGAACAGAATCTGTTTTTGTTTTTTTCGTTTCGTTTGACCGCGCTCGTTAGCGCGGGCCTGTCCCGGGTTTGCGGATGGACGCAGGCCAGACCCCCTCCGATGGCCCCGGTCCAAGAAACAGATTAGCGATAAGCGCGCCGTGAGCTAATTATGGACCAGACAACCAATTAATTCCCCCTTATGAACTCTCGTAGATTTTGGGGCATCCTGACAGGGGGGAGGTGCTTTTGGGCAGCCCCGCCAGCCTTCCCTCCCGGGGGGGGTTGAATGGGCACGCGGCTGTCCCGTCACGCCCTCCAGTTGGAAACAGAGCCCCCCCCCCCCCCCGATCCCATCTTTTAAGTGTCCGGTTCAAAAAGACGCCCTCCCTCCACCCAAGCCGCAAATGACTGCATCTTCTGATTCCGCGGGAGGTAAGTCCCTGAAGACGGCGCTTTTAGCGGGAACGTTCACGCGGAGAGCCCGAGCGACAGCGCGCATACCCATTAGCGGCTTATCCTGCAGGATCAGAGGCACCGGTAGCGTACGCCGGGCCGTAAAAACGAAAGATGCCGGGCTTAAGATACGAATTTCACCGCTGGACGATACGCGCGCGGACCGAAGAGCGGCTTTGCGACAGCTGCTTTGAAAAACGCAGAAGGATTACGATCGTTTGCGTCTGAAGAGCGGCCGTCGGTGACGAGAGACGCAGCCGTCCCCCAAAAAGGCAAAGGCCGCTCGAGGAAAAAAAAAAGGTTTATCGTCCGTCGTTTCCCCACTTCCTGTCCTCCCTCTTCAGTTCCTGTTTCGTCTCAATGCCAAGGGTCATTAAAGAGCGCAAAGGTGTTTAAATGGACAGATGAGGGGGAAACGAAAGCAAACGGAAGAAGAGAATCACAGAAATAAAGAGTGAGGAAGAAAGTGGTCGCTACTTCTTAATTACTTTTTCCTTGTTCCTCGTAGTCATTATTGCTGTTGTTTACAGAGGAGTATAACATGCAGTAAAGTGTCCTGTGGGAATACACAGTGGATGAAACAGGCCGCTTTCCTGGGGGTAGCTGAATGCTAATGTTCGTTTTGCTAAACGCACTGATGTCAGAGCATCGTGCTTCCTGATTGGCTTGAGTTCAAACAGGCCTTCTGATTGGCTCTGACTTTGACAGGGGACAAATCTGATTGGTGGTATTTGTCTTGCTTTCGTAGAATGTAACTTGGGAGTTTTCCCCGTCCAAGAAGATGACCTGTTTTCTCCTCCAAATGTGCTGGCGTGAACTGTACTGCCGGTTGTCACAGGACTTTCTGTTCATGAAAGTATTTTCATGAAAAGCATGCCACAAAATAGTTTTCAGTTTCATTTTTAATTTAATTTAAATTTAATGTTCTTTACCTTAATATTTTAATTCATTACCTTAATATTTTAAATCATTTTAATTTGATCTTTACCTTAAGGCATGATTGAGTTGCATCATTTCAAGTTAATTTTGGTAGGTTTGCTAACATATTACCCATCGCTCATTTTGCTAGCAACCTGCGCAAGTTTTCTTAGCTACAGTATATGGCTTAGTGCCAGACGACACAGAGTATTAAGGTGAGTGTACCTATCTTACCTTTAAAAGGGCGTTAACTGTCCACATGTTTCCATGTACGTGTCTTGATTATCAAGCAATTAACAGAATAACAGATATGAGTAAATATAGCCATTTGTCAAAGTGCTATCATCGTAAAATTGTGTAGCATAGCAGTGGCGGCTGGAGTGCTATAAAAAGGGGACGTAAAGTGCTACCTTTAAACTGAACAGTAGCCTACCCTCAACCTAGCGGTTTCTGTTTATTGTGCTTGATTAACAATCAAACAATTAATTTGCTGAATAATTCAGATGCCTCTAATGATTAAGAATGACAAACTTTTTTGTTTTGTTTTTTGGATTTTTTGCTCTTCTTGTGAGCGTGTTGTGCTTTGTCACTGTTGGTTGGCCATCAATCAATGGTAGTTAGCATTAGCCGAGATTAGTGGGCCAGGTTCAGCGTAATGGGGCCTGACTGGAGCAGTGATCGCCGGTTGAAAGGTCAGGAGAGTGTTTTCGTCCCATTGGCTGCCCTGGGGTGAGGCTTGGGGTCGGCGTGGGTTCTGGTGACGGGCTTTTCACTGGAGAAAGCGTGGCCACATTCACTGAAACATTTTGGTTGCAGTTTTGTTTGTGCATGAGTCATGTAGTTCAGGAGTACAGAATACGGAGGCACTAAGTCTAACCCTGAAGTCCTAACTCTAACCCTAAACCTTAAGCCCAAACCTTAATGCTGAAGCCTCAACCCTAACCCTAAACCTGAGGCTCTAACCCTGATACTGAAGCCTCAACCCTAACCCTAAATCTGAGGCTCTATCCCTGATACTGAAGCCTCAACCCTAACCCTAAATCTGAGGCTCTAACCCTATTACTGAATTCATAACCCTAAATCTGAGGCTCTAACCCTAATACTGAAGTAGCCTGTCCCCGAATGTTCCGCACAGATCTTCAGCTCAGACAAAATGGACGACTCTTCCACTCCTTCTTCCCCTCCCTCTCCCGTTCTTATTGAACCTTTGATCCGGGAGCTGCTTGCCTTTTATCTCAGTCAAGATAGCCTTCAAATTAACTGACCCAAACTAATCATTACATTGAAGTTCAATACACAAATTCTTGCTGTTTGTTGTTGTGTTCACAGGTTTTATTTAGAAAATATATATTTTTTAATTCTAATATTTTAATTTATAAAATGTTTATGTTTATTTTTAGAGTGATGAAGGAAGGTGTTAGAATATATGTATCTTTACATTTCCATATTCTTTGTAATATGGAACACATATTTTTTTTAATCCATATGCAATTTAGATGCCCCGAAGAGCTGGCAGAAATAGAGAAAGGAATTGAGGGAGAGAAAAAAACAGAGAGAGAGAGAGGAGGATTTGTGGCAGCAGTGAGGCTGATTGACGTTTGGATGGTCGCGCGTGTGAGAGAGAGAGAGAGAGAGAGAGAGAGAGAGAGAGAGAGAGAGCGCCGTCTTGCAGAGGCAGATGTAATTGTTTTGATTTTGCAGGCGGGGTGATGGAGGTCGCTGGCTGCCTAGCTCCGCCTCCTCCCGCCATTTTCTCCCTGGCTTAACCCCACGGGTGCCGCGCAGGACTGTGAGGCCGGCAGGTGGTCGCCGGTCTGCCGCCGGTCTGCCGCCGGCCTGCCGCCGGTCCAGCGTGCTCTCAGCTTGTAGCAGGCGGGGATTTCGGGCGGGCAGTGGGAGGGCAGCTCGAGTCTGTGGGCCCTTATGACCCGCTGCTCTGACCCTGTGTACCGGGAAAGAGAAGAGAGAAGGGTATCAGACAGGAGAGGGGCAGAAAGAGGAGAATGAGAGAGAGAGAGGGTGAGAGAGACAGAGAGAGAGAGAGGCAGAGAGAGTGAGACAGAGAGAGAGAGAGAGAGCTTCTGTGCCTCTCTTCACATGGGCAGCCTTGAGTTTCTCTTATTACCCGCATCACTCTCATTGTTAAAGGAGAGAGCTGAAAAGGAAGGAGAAAAGCAAAGCTGGGACTGAATAATCATGATGTGTGTTTGTATGCATGTGTGTGTGCATGTGTGTGTGCGTGCATGTGCGTGTGTGTGTGTGTGTGTGTGTTTGCGTGCATGTGCGTGTGTGTGTGTGTGTGTGTGCGTGCGTGTGTTTGTGTGTGTGTGTGTATGTGTGCATATGCGTGTGCGTGTGTTTGTGTGTGTATGTGTGTGCCTACAGCTGGGTTGTGCAAAATTCTGAATTTTAGAATTTGCTTCCATTCAGTTGGGTTGGGATTTGAATTTAATTGGCCGCGCACCACAGTGTGTTGAATTGGAATTTGAATTGTAATGACAGGAAGTGGAATTTAATTCATTGCAGTTCAAAGGAATTTCACTCAGTCACACAACACGAGAACGGCATTACATCTGACATAATTTACCACAAAACACCAATAACTGCATCGTTCATTTCTAGGACGTAATATTGCTTTTCACATCAACCTCAGTACCTACTAGATAAAGGTTGTCAAACTAAATTCCCGGTGGGCCACAGTGTCTGCGAGGTTTTGTGGTGTCCTTTCAGTTAACTGCCAATTAAGGTCTTGATAACAAGGTGTGCACTCTTTAGCCAATCGATGAACCACTGGTGCTGAAAAAACCCTGAAACCCAGCAGACACTGTGCCCTCCAGGACCGGAGTTAAACCTGCAGACACTGCAGCCCTCCAGGACCGGAGTTAAACCTGCAGACACTGTGGCCCTCCAGGACTGGAGTTAAACCTGCAGGCTCTGCGGCCCTCCAGGACCGGAGTTAAACCTGCAGACACTGCAGCCCTCCAGGACCGGAGTTAAACCTGCAGACACTGTGGCCCTCCAGGACTGGAGTTAAACCTGCAGGCTCTGCGGCCCTCCAGGACTGAAGTTAAACCTTCAGACAGTGCAACCCTCCAGGACATCTGTGTAATAGATTAACCAGATTAATACTGTTGTAGTTTTATTTTATATTTAAAGCCACAATCACTTTTTACGGACACTTAAAGCATTGCTCATTTACTCATTTAATTCATATTCATATTTTTTCCATCAGAATGAACATAATCTAGGTTGTCAGATCAATAAGTAGCTATACTATACTCTAGAATATGGTGGCATTGATAACTGAACGATAGAGGTTGCCCGAGAAAAGTTGCCTGTGGTTTATCAACAGCCAATCACAGTTGAATAAATTTCAGACAAGGGTTCCTTAAAAACTGGCTTAGGTTTGACAGTAGTCTGAACTTTAGGCAAGTTTCTAGTGTGCCTAACAGCATGGATTTCATTTTTACTGGGCCTGTTATTAATAATCACGAATGGTTATATGGTTATATTACTGCTGGACAACAGTACGAACATCCGGGCCTGCTGGAGAGGAGGTAGCGTTACTGTACTAAATGGTCTGAGAAGAGGAAGTAGCTGAGGCAGGATTACTTGAGGTGGAGCGTGTAAATAGTGACGCACGTGCGCTAGGCTAACACGCACGCTGTAACTTACTGTGTGTTTACGGATAGCATACGTGAGCTCAGTTGGTTTGGATGTAGACTGTCTCCTATATAAAGTGCAGAGCACTCCCAAAAATTACTACAGTTGTCAATAAAACGGAAAGTGTGCGACATGAAGCCTGAAGCCATGAATGAAGACTAGGTAGTCTGCTAAAATCCTGAAACAGAGGAAACACACACATTTAGTGGCTTCTCAACTCTAAAACACATGACAAAAAAGTCATGGTTAGTGCGACTGTCTTCACATGTTGCTTGTATGATAATGTTTTATGTACCAAGTATATTAAGATAAGCCTTACTGTAAAAAGCTTCAACACAAGTATGTATATGAATTTTAATTTAACTTCCTTTCATATTCAAATTCAAATTGCAATTCTGTTTGCTGCTGCAGTTCAAATTCAAGAATCAAACAGGAATTAAAGGCATTCACAGTTAAATTCTCAGCGCAAAACCCTGGTGTACCGATCTGTTTATGGGGGTTGTCATCTTCATTAAAGTTGATGAGTTAAAAGAAAATTAATGAGAGGATTTCCGTCCATTTGCACGGGGACTGTAAATTTTAATATTGCTCCAAAACAACAGCTACTTGCTGTCAGCCAGGCTGTGACATCATCTTTTTAATAAGACAAGGTGCTGACAGACCTTTCCAGAAAGATTCTCCAGGGAGGCATTATTAAGCCTTGTTTGTATCAACACAATGTTCTGTCTTTATTCGGTTTCTCTTCAAGCAGTATCACAGATTTCAAATTACAAATACTGTACAGTCATATTTGCAAAAGCGATGCTAGACAAAGACATGAGGAGGGTACTCTGTCATTCTGATCTTAAAATTGTAGGAGGGATTCAAACCCTCTGTCATTGGTTACCAATAGGGTTCATTTGAAGTAATATTTATTCAAAACCAAATATTTATCTGCCCACAGTCGTTTGAACAGAAATAGTTAACTTATTTATTTTAGAGAAGAGAACTCTCTTAACAAGCCCTGTAAAACAAAAACAACAAGAAATAATGGCCAGAAAAATCTGAATCGATTTTTCCACATACTTTCAGCTGTATTTTAACATTGCCATGGAAACGGTCCACAGTCTTCCTAGGGGCAGGTGTTATTGTTTTAGGTCTTAGCAAAGCCAAATTGAACTTTGGAGAAGTTACAACCTACAGATGCAAATAACGTTAGTGTTCCAGGGTACAGCCCTACCGGGGCCTACTGGATGGTGCTTGGCCAGAGGGACTTCCTCAAGCTGAACCCTGGAAATATGGCTACCTGGCTACCCCACAGCCAGATAATGCACAACAAACCATACTCTAATGCTAGCACAGCCAAGCCGCTACTTCGTTGTCCAGCGTTGATGGAGGGCATTCATTATCATAGGCTTAAGTTGGCAAATAGAAAGCCTTTTATTCATAGTTGTAGCATAATGATATAGTAATATAGTAATGTGTGAATTCCACATTTTGCTTACCGGTGTGTTTACAGTCGAAGTTGTGTACAGGGCGGAATCTGTGGGGAAAAGGGCCTGTGTTCATTCTGCTAAATTTGAACATCCTGCTTATGTTGTAGTTAACAGACCTTAACCACGCTCTTAACAAAAACACATATTTCAGGATAAATAGTACCTGGGGGGAGGAGGGGGGGGGGATTTGCTGCCCCAAACATCTGCAAGTTTTATGAAAATATGTGCATGTGTACGTTGTCAGTTCAGTGTGCCGTTATCTAAAAGCAATTATGCAAATAAGCCTGGCTGTGAAATAAGTGTGGCTGTGAAATATTCTGTTTAAATATCGGCACCACTGTTGACCTTGGTGAGAACAGCCGATAGATGTCAGAATTTGATTGAGTTCACACTGACTACAGTTTCAGAGCGGAGAGAGGCTTCCATCTGGAGGAATGTGCCACATGTGCTCATCTCACAGGTTTCATTTTTGTGCAGCAGTCTTTGGAGCCCAGTAATTTTTCCCCAAACCTGTTTTATTAGTAACTTCACGATGGACTTTTGAATTGGAAAATTCTGTCTCCAGTCAAATCTTGATTTCTGAGGTTTGGCCATGACTCCTTTCAGGATTGATGACAGCATCCAAGTCATGAAAGGCACAAGTTTAAATTAAAATTCACTTCCATATCCAAATGGCAGTTGAAATGTCAAAAGCTTTGTTGTCTGTTAACTTAAAATTTCTCCCCAATAACTTTTGGCCTAAAAAAGAACACAGAAATTGGCTTTCTGTTCAAAAAAAAAGCAAAAAAAAACAGAACATCTTCCCTTCTCTGGATACCGTGGACATGATACTGCTTCTGTTTCCGCTTTGTCGTCGTCGTCATTGTTGTTCATGTGAGGATGATGTTGGCATGGTAACAAAGGATGGAGTGCATTTCAAGGGCTCCAGGACAAGAGGAACCGCATGCCCCCCCCCCCCTCCCCCTTTCCCCCGAGGCTGTCAATCACCACCTTCCCTGCCCTCAGCCCTTTCGGGAGACGAAGGGGACGCAGGGATTACTAGTAATGAGAGCGAGAGAGAGGGAGGAAGAGAGGGAAAAAGACAGAGAGAGCGAGAGAGCATGTGAGCATGTGAGAGAGAGAGTGAGAGAGAGCATGAGAGAGAGAGAGTGAGAGAGAGCATGAGAGAGAGAGTGTGAGATAGAGAAAGAGAGAGAGAGCATGTGAGCATGTGAGAGAGAGCATGAGAGAGTGAGAGAGAGTGAGGGAGAGTGAGAGAGAGAAAGAGAGAGAGAGAGAGAGTACAGTACTCGCTAGCGTTTCCCGTGAGAATAATTAACTCAAACCGTAGAGCTACTGTAAAGCTCAGAGGCTGCTTGCTCAGCAGCATGCGTGCGCGCGACGTCCCTCTCCGGATGAAAGCGGCTCGCTGACAGCGTCCGTGTTCTCCGTGTTCAAAGCCCCCGGCGTCCCGTGAGTTCTGCCACCGGCCCCTTCTCCTTCAAAATAAGAGTTAACGCTCATCCCTGGAGGTGCCTTAGAAGCCCGCTGCATGTATTAACATCAGATTCCAGATGATTTTAATATGGTTTTAGCTCTTTCCCTGTGCTTTTATTCAAACAGTTTTTTTATTGGAAAGACACAGCCACAGTGGTTTGCCTTTTGTCTCCTGCCCTTTGTGATGTATGAAAACAGAGAAAGGGTTTTGGCTCCTGTCGGACTTTTATTGTGACATCCCACTGAAGTTACACTTTGGTTGAGTTTTTGCCATTTTCGCCCTAACAGTGAGGAAAAAGCAACAGGGTTTGAGGCGTAACTGGCAGCTGTCAGCATTGCAACCGCTAGCTGTCAGTCTGCCATTACAGCCACTGAAAGGAAATTCCTTTTTTTTTTTTACATCCCTCTTTTTCTTCAAGATGCAAACCAGAAGAAGCCCAAGATGCGGAGAGTCAGGAGACACTGACTGCTTTAATCGCATGTGTACTTATAATGCCTTCTTATCGTATGGTGTGTGTCACTGACAATGTTCTTACTGGGATGACTTTATTTAGTCTATTCCAAAGTGAGCTGGAGAGGTGGTTCTTGTATCCTTGGTGTGGAGGGAAAGCATTTCACGGCTAGCACTTCCCAAAAACAGACAAATGATGTGCCATTTCCTATGGCGGAATCTCTGTGGATCGCAGGCACCTGGCTAAGCGAATTAGCCTAATCTATTTTCAGGTTCAGCAGCGCTGATGTAGCCCGGAGAACCTGAGGAGCGGTTGTCATGTGTGCTAACCGAGGCATGCGTTAGCCCACTCACCAAACAATGAATGTGATTTCTCTCAATTACGAAGAGATGTCCTTATCAAGTGATAATTACGCTATATGCAAACAAAGTACGCGCACACACACACGCACGCACGCACACACACAAGTGCGCACGCACATGCTCAGCTCTCAAGGGAACGAGAAAGAAAAAAAAAAAAAGCAACAATGACAATTTGCCAATAAGGAACTTGGAGTGTTCCATCTGTCGACTGAGAGAGTAAAGCTGAAGTAATTAGAGATAATTTCTCCTTTAATTGCCGGGCTATTAGCTCAAAGCTATCCTAACCCGCTGCACGCCTGTGTGAGCCTGCCAGCAGACTGTGATCACAGCCCAGCTCACCTCAGCGAACGTGTTCCTCCAGTCGTTCCCTTCTGCGGGGGAGACCAGAACAGAACGTTAGACCCCGTGTTTTGTGCTTAAAAATAGAGATGGGAGATTGAGTAGAGTTTAAAAAATAGAAACGATATTAAGATTTGGAACAGTCAGAATTGCGTTTAATGTTAGAGCATTTAATTAATGCTGTATATAGCAGGGTCGAGTAAGAGGGAAAGAGAGAGGTTAGGGTGGATTCAGTTTTTTGTATTGCAGAATAAAATCATGCAAGGCCTACATTTTTCTTCAAATGTTGACATTGTGTGTATGTATGTGTGTGTGTGTGTGTGCGGCGTGGGGGTGGGGTGAATGGTTTCGGGTTGGTGGAAATATGTTTGGCTTGCGTCAAATTGTTTTTAAAGTTTTTAAGTTTTAGTAAAACTGGAATGACACTTGTGAGATGTTTTTCATAACCACTGACTAAACCAGTATACATTTGGTTCCAGTTTTGTCTCTATTTGTTGTTGGTTGTTGTTTTTGCCTGTGTGGTTTCTTTGAATATAATAAGATAAAGATGAAAAATAATTGAGACTGTCAGTTCAAGACAAAAATATCAATAACCTACTGCTTGAAAGCCGTGTTTCATTTAAATCTATCGTGGATAAACATGATTTATGTCCCCCATGCCTTCATTATAGTATATTTTTAAAAATATATAATTCACACCTTCACAAAATATGGCTGATACTTTCATTGTGAATTGAGATCTAGCAGAGGTAAGCGGCAACCATTAAGCATATATATTGTTTATATTGTTTGGAATTGAGATAAAGATATATTGAATATTTTTGCATTAATTTTATTTCATTGCTTTAAAATCCCTGTAATGTGCTGGGTATATCTGACCCAGGCTAGAAGTTTCACAGATGCTGATAAGTAAACAGAGCACAAGGGAAAGGTTAAAGGCTGGAGCTTCCAATAAAAAAAAATAAAAAAAGCTTTTCTAAATGTTACGGGCAGGAGTCTCAATCTTTATAACAATGCCCATACCGAGTTTCATAACTCTATGTGAAATGGCTGTGGAATTACTAGCATTTTCCCACAGATTCATTGCATTGTATTTCAGCCATATTTTGACATACCCACATGAAACATACGGTATAAAAGGTATGTTAGATAATTTACCAAATTTTGTCCCTAATTGGTCAACTTTTGTAGGAAGAGAAAAATTTTAAGTGTTTTGAAAATTATTCAAAATGGAAGAAAATATGGTATGTTGGTCACATGGTGTGAGGAGAGACATCTACTTACATTATTTTCAAGTCTCTTGGTCAAACACTAGAGGAGTTATGATTGCTTAATAATTGCAAATTCAACTGACTATTATAGCACCACCAAGTGGACAACTGGCACAAAATTTTGTACTGGATTGTTGGGTGCTACCTTCTAGTAAAACACCAAGTTTCACAAGAATCAGCTAAGTGGGTTAGGAACAAATGAGAAAAGTAATAGATGAGTAAATATAATACAAAATGGTGGCCAATTCAAGATGGCGCTGATGCAACAATCATCATTAGCTATAATCCTAATGAGGGTTTTTACCATCATAGCATGGTTGAAATCTCTGCTAGGGAACTGTGATTATTTGTGAATTTTTAAATGTTTTAAATATTTTGGATCTGCAGCACCCTCATGTTGTTGGATATGCCTGAAACTTGAGTGGTAGAGACTGGATGTAACTGTTGTTGAACTAACCATATTTCACCCTAACTTCACGCCAAATGGTTGTGGAATTATTAGCATTTTTGTGACAAGCTGGAAATTCATTGGCTCGTCATTTGGCCATATTTTGACGTAACCACTAAAAAAGTAATATCTGTATAAAGGTATTTGAGATTAAGTACAATACCAAATTGCTCAATTTTTGTAGGAGGAGAAGCATTTTACGTGTTTTCCAAAAAAATCTAAATGGTGCAAAATCCAGTTTGGCAGACTTTATTGGTCCTTGATGTGAATTTATTCCTCATGAGGAGCAAGACCTGTGAACCAAATTTTGTGGGCAAATGGGGTTCAGGTGCTTATGAATGTCAAAAAGTTTGTCATGTGCACTATAGTCCAACCAAGTGTTCAATTTATGCTATAATCCAAGAATTTAGGCATCCAAACAATTCTGCCAAATTTGGTAATTTTGGGTCATTCCAGTTCACGGTTATTTGAGATGAAATCCAGCAGCTTCATTGCTTGGACCCCTAAAAATTGTATCAGTGATGCACTTAAAGTCTGTTTGTTATTGGAATTATTCTCGTGCCGATTTGTAAAATATTTTATCTGATATCTATGTTATTTTAAGGAGGTTTCTCGTAATCAGTGATGATCTTGCTCCTTTTATTGGTGAGATTGTTTTTATGTACTTGAAGCAATTACATATTTAATGTGGGAACTGAGGTGACGTATGGAAAAAAACTAAAGACTGGAAATAGAAAAGCAAATGACAAGAAACTCGAGCGAGCACGGTGACAGAAGCAGACACAAGGCAGGAGACTCCAAAAGGAAGGAACAGGGCCAACTTCAATACACTGACAAATGAGAAACAGGTGACAATAATTACATCAATTATTCAATAATCAGTGCAGCATAAGTCCTTTGCCACACTCTGCGAGCAGGGACCATGACAATATATTCACACACACACATACACACACACACACGCACGCACATGCACACACATGCACACATACATACATGCTTAAGATGGAGTATGGGTCACCGGGTTTTGAAAGGAATATATCAAGAAGAAAGCTTGATTTTGAACATCTGTTTTGCCCTATGAACGTGTTATTATTAATTCTAATGCTGTTTTTCCAGTTTTCTTGTCCTGTTCATGGGAAGGAATTAATCTAGTAAACAGAAACTTTTTCTGTCCTTTGCAATACAGAATTGTTTTATTAAGTTCAAATTATAATTTTATTATTCATGATAATTGAGTTACAATGCACAATAAGCATATACAGTAATTGAGCCTACGAAAATATTTTCAAATTTTTTCTTTTGATACGTGGATTATAATCGATCTGTCTGAATTTTGAATAACCACACGTTATAGCATGATCTGGGTGATTAGTTGATTCTGACTGGCTAGAAGGTGTGTATTTCAATCTGATTACCGTACTCCTTTGGGAAGTAGGTCCAGTCAAATGGCCTGGTCACTGTTATAAATTAATACGCTAGCTACTGTTGATACAGTATCAGGTTTAACAACTTGTGATTGCAGGAGCTGAAATGAATGATAAGAACACTCGTTTTTCATGAAATATCTTAGTTACATCAGCAATGAGCTAGTGAAGCTGTGCTGAATATATGTGCAATATTTATTCAATTTCACGAGTGACCACAAGGTATTTTGTGCTGTGCTGTTAGGCTATGTTGGATGCCATCTCAGAGGTGCTAAATTAAATGAAGAGAGCTTCACCCTGATTTTCCTACAACAGTTTTAAATGGAGCAGATGGCTTGTGAGGCCATTTTGACCCAAGATCAAATAGAATTTGAATACAAAGTTACCCAAGTGACAGTGAACCTAGCGTAAGACAGTCAGCATGTCCAGTAAGATTGCTGGAAAACAAGATGGCGGTACAATGATCTGTGAGTCCTGAGGGGGGAGGAAAGGGCAGGGGACTATTAAAGATAATAAAAGCTTCACATCCCCTGTATAGTGAATGTGAGCTGCTGCCACCAGGCAGAAGGTATAGGGGTGCTACCCCCTCCAAACCAACTGGGCTCGTTGCTCATTCATGCTTACCGGTATTGTACTGCTGGACAAACTGTGGAACAAAATAACAGAATCTTGGTGTGTGGGGATGTTTGCTATTATATTATTACATGTAGAGCACTTACATTTCATGCTGTGTGCAGGTCTACCGTAATGTTGGGGTGCCTTGCTTCTGTTGTTATTTCTTGTTGTTATTGCTGTTGCTGTTGCTGTGGTTGTTGTTGTTGGTTGTCTGTTAAGTATCTGTTGACTGCTGTATGGCACATAATGAATTTCTGAAACCACAGTAAACTTGTCAATCCATCAATCAATCAGTCAATCAATCAATAATGCTGGCTTGCAACTTGAATGCTTGGTCGTATCTGTGGTACCTCCTTAGCTTAATAACCTTTAATTCTGAATACAAAACATCCAACAAAGATAAGTGAATGCTATTGTTTTAATTTTGTGGCAAGTGACCATGGCATAAATTAGGTAATCCACTCCCAGGTGTGTTTCTGTGATTTTAATGCACTCTTCCAGGGTAACTACCCACCATTTTTTGTTGCGTGGTTCTTTGCCTCCATGTTGTGCATTAAAAACATATAACCGCACTCCTCATCGTGGATTATCCCTCACTTATTTATACCAGCTCTGCTCTGCCATAGTTTTCATGCTTAGTTTCTCTTGCAGTGTTTTCTTTTATTTAGGTGCAGTATATTTTGGTTATGCACCAGATGATTTTACATTTCCTTTCCCCCTTCTCTGTCTCTCTCTACATATATATATATATATATATATATATATATATATATATATATATATAATACACTGTATATATAAATATCCCTCATCTGCTATCGCCACATACCCCGTACCCCATCCCCCCCACTACACGATCACCACCTATGTGTCGTGCCTCTCTCTCTCTCTCTCTCTCTCTCTCTCTCTCTCTCTCTGTCTCTCTCTCGCTATTTCTCTGAAATTTACTATTAAAACAAGAAGTAAAAGTGAAATATTTAAGCATCTACTGTTCGTGCCTTGCGGTCAGATACAGAATGCATAATGAGCGACTCTTCTGAAGTGGGGGGGGAAAAAAAATCTATTTGGTCATGGAAGCTGCTTGCATAATCCTTTAGTTACACTCAACAGCTGTGGGGAGAGATAGGCGCTGTGGGATTTTGCATAAATATCATTCTGAGGACAAAGCAATGAGAGTGATAAGCATGCGTGTGAGGGGTCCTTTGCATAATCCAGGCTAATCCACAATCTGAGTTTCTATAAAAAAAGCAACACAAACTGTGAAATGTTTTGGGAAGGGGAGAGGAACGTGTTAACAAGTGTGTGCCATTTTGAGTGGCGGCCATTTCTGCTACTGTCTCATTGGAAGGTGGGGTTTCTGTAGCTACTATAAACAAGGAAGCCATTTGAAGTAAACATTTATTAAGTATGAATCTGTTAAATTCCCCCCCTCCCTCCTACACACACACACCAATATATAATTTCTCATTGATACTGGACTATTGTTCAGTTATTGAAGACAATGTTCCAAAGTTGTACAGGATGTATGGTGTGCAATTATCATGAATAATGAATTAATGGTCAGCAACATCACAAGAAAAGGGGAGTTAAAACATGTTCTATTGAATAAGAATAGTAAAATTATAATAATTTTTTTTTAAAAATAGAAATGCATATGTGAAAGACAATTATTGAGGACAAGTGATGAAGTCTAATAATGAAATAATAATGAAATCATCATTTCATTCAACATTTTTGATGAAAATGCATACCTGTACATGCACGTGTGCTTATTACTTATCTATGCATGTATGTGTAAAATGCACACACATACACACCACCCATTCGTATACAGACACATCCATGTTGTGTGCATGCGGGTGGGTAGTGTCAGTCTGCTGGACGCTATCGCATCTCATGAAAAGCAGGGATCGTAGGATTCCTCGGCTCTGACTTCGCCTCTGCGCACGTCGTGGCGATTTTTCACTGGGCTCTATCGCTGGCCTCCTATTGGACGAAACTGTGAGACGCCTGGGGGAGCCAATGACAGCCTGCCTCCTCCCCGTCCTCCTGATGTGTGTGAAAATAGACCGGCTGGATAAATTGAATGACGTCTGAAGGAGGAGAAAGACGGAGGGCTTTCAGCTCAAAGGGAGGTGCCTCCTATTAACTGTTTGGAGGCCTAGTGGTAAACCTGCTGTAAGCCTGTTTATGGACAAGGAAGAGGAACACTATTGCAGACCCAAATTAATGGCCCTAATAGCTGTACCATTCAGTGTCTCTATGTACATGTGAGAAATAATGTTTGCAAATTGACCAGGGAAGTGTCTGCTGAGTGACTGGAGTCAGTGTTACCGATGGGCGAAACAAACTGGTCCTCATTGGTTCATCCAATCAGAGAAGATTCCCGGCCCCCTTTTTGTAAATCATAGTAATATTTAATAGTTATTTTGTTGTGGTTAATACCTGGAAACGGAAGGGTTTTCTTATGTCCTGACTGCCGTGTACAGTAAGACTGGACAAGGCAGTCTGGACCAATATAACTGCCACAAATATAATCTGAGGGGGAATTTGTTAATTGTGCTGAGGATGCTCTTGGTTTACCTCAACCGCTCTTCATGGTTTGGAGGAAGAGGGTCTGTTTAATGAAACACCTCCATCTTGGCTCCCTCCCCATATCCAGCAGGGGAGGGAAGGCACGGAATGGCAGCCGTCTTGTTTTTTTTTTTTTTGGCCCCATTTCTGTCCGTTAACCACGGATGACATTAACATTTCATTTCAAATGAATTGAATAATAATGTAAGTGAGAAAAAAAAGAGGGAGAGGATTCAATAAACTTAAAATATTTATATCAGGTGCAGAGACAAATGGGCCAAAAAAAGAAAAATAGGGAGGGAAATAAAAAAGGAAGGGGGGGGGTCAAAGAACGGAGAAAAGAAGTGTGCCGGCTTGTAAGCTGTGCTCTCGTGGGCACGTGCGCATAATCAATGAGCTGAAAAGTCTGCGTTAGCCTCTGTGCTCCACCGTACGGCCCTTCCACAGAGCCGTGCCTATTTTTAAGGGGCGGGGCCTCTGTTGCTATGCAGTTTGAGGAAAGAAAACCCCCATAGCTGCAAAAAGTGGATGGGGTCGACATTTTTTAAAAATTAAAACGAACGTTAAATTAATTAATTTATTTTTTAAATAGTGGTTACTTGTCCCTGCTGTACAAAGACTGCATTATAGAATTTTTGTAATAAATCCATTATAAATATTGTCTAAGGGACGCAATATAAAAAATACAATGTTTTGGCAAAATGTTTAGTCGTATTTACTTTGTAGAGAATGCCATTTTGTTGGGAAGTGTTTTTATTCAATTCAGCAAAAAAGTTATATTAATTGTATTTATCCCTATTTGGATTTACATTCAGCAATTTTTACAGTAACTGTATTTAAGGGTGTATAACAAGAATGTGCACAACATTTTTTTTGTTAAATTGAAAATGTACGTATTGTGAAAAATATAACATGACAGTAAAATTTAGTGAACAACACAGGAGGTGGAACAGGATTTCCAGGAACAGGAAATGTTTGGATCAGTCAAAATGAAATGTGCAATATTGTTATTCTGGAGATGACTATCTGGTTACTATAATAAGAGTGGATGCTGGGATTCCATTAATTTCTTAATGGAATCCCACAATAATTCTAATTTAGCAAAACTTATTATGTATCATTTTGGCGGTGTCTGTAATGTCTGTATTGACAACACTCATTTTCTTTTGAATCCTAATTGGGCTTTTAGGAAAATGATAGTTCACATCTAGGATCGATCCCTCCATTTTGGTTCAGCTAGTCCTGGGCTAAACACTGGAGGTGTGGTGGAGACCGATTAATCCTGGGATTGGCCGATCCTAGTTTCGCCCCAGTCTGTGATTACTCTATGCAAATCCAGCCCGCACCGCGGCCCGCTAAAATATGCTCGGCAGCAGTTGCGTGGTGATGTGGCGCCGCGCTCCGGGAAAGCCATCAGCGGCTCTGAGCGGCGCGCTCAGCTCTCTCCCTCTGTGACAACGCTGACTGGAGCAGGGCTGTGCGCCGGTTAGCTCATAAAAGGGCTGGCCGACATTAGCATGCGCCGTACGGCCGCGCCCGTTTGACTGCTTGAAGGCCTCTACGTAGCATTAGCGTAGCATGCGGTGCTGCGGTTTAAGGGTGCCGCAGTTTTCCACCAGAGCAGGAGGGGGAAGACCGGCGCCTCCCTCGCGGTTTACTTTTGCCCTTGGCTGTGAAACGAAGACACCGAGCTCCAGTTTTAGCAGCCTTTGATTACTTCAGTGCCATAGATGTTTTTAAAACTGATACCATCTTGCTCCATCTGCCTCCTTTTGATCCTGCTGAACAGTCTTTAGGTGATGCATATTGTTTAAAGTGGGGCAGGGGTGAGGGGGGGTTTATATTTGTGCTTTGTCACAGCTGTGGGGAGGGGGGGGGGGGAGGGGAGGGCGTGTTTTGGCAAAGCAAACAGTTCTTTATTTGTTGCCAGTGACTCCTCCCTGTTGTGTTTGTCGAGCAGGTGACCTCCCCCAGTGCAAACAGCTCTAATGGCCGGTGTAGTCGTCGATTTTGTCTCCCTGTGTTTGCTCCGTGTGCTGGTGACGCTCGTGCTCTTCCCGGACAGGTGGGGGGATGGGTAGACGCTCTCAAATTGGAGGGGCATGATGGGAAGACATTAAAAACATTGGTTTTGATCAGGGTTTCAATCACAGTTTGAATTGGGTTAAGATCAGGGTTAAGAATGTGGTTGGGTGTAACGGTTAATGAATCCCTGAAGAGCCTTTTGGATGAATCTCTCCTCTTTATCGGTTCCTTTTATAACTTCGAACATAAGGGTGGCGGTGGCTAGATAATGTTGTGGTGCTGGTCAAATGCCCTGGGCTCCTCAGTCAGCTGTACCTTAGGTACTGCCTCTGTCAAAATAGTGTCATTTGTTTGGGGTAAATTCGTAGTTTTGAATGGACTTCAGTGGGGAAATTTGCTTTTTGGCACTAGAGGCTTACTATACTGCAACACCTCCGGTAACCACTGGAGTTTGTGTGCTTCAGGGTAAATGGAGGAATCAAAGAAATGTGTATAAGACAATTGGAATGCCCTTGCTCTTTGTAGCATCGGTTTGAAGCCATGGCAATTACAGACATGGCAGATGGGGAGAGGTGGATCCACAGGTTGATCATTATACGCCACGCGTTCTGAAAAAAATACTTCCACAAAGGATGCGCTCGTGTTTCCTCGCTCGACAGTTCTTTCGGGAGCCTCCTAGCTCCTTGAGGGAGCATTTAACGGGTTGGCACACCTTGATTGATTTCCAGATCAGTCAAGGACCTCAGAGACAAAGGGCAAATAAAGTAAGCGATTGGAATGCACCCACGTTGCCAGCGTGTGATTCCAGGTGTCAATTTCCCATATTTTTTGACCCGTTTGGCTTTCCGTACTAGGAAAGGAGGCAAGGAAAGGAAACAAGGAGGTAAAAAATAAGCATTTGGAAAGCACCCCAGGTCAGCTGAGGACAGAGACAAGGGGTGCTTCCCGTTACTTTTCACTCCTCACCTACTTTCCTCCACTCCCCCACTACCACTCATCTCCTACCCAGAAGTATGTTGAGGAAAGGAGGGGAGGAGACCAGTGGAGGAAAGGAGAGAACAAGGAGGCGTTAAGAAAATTGGGCCAGCTTATCTGCTTCTCTGTCATCCAAGACAAGGTTGCCTCTTGATGAAACAGCCTTATCGTAAGTGTCATCTTTTTGCCAAGCCCTAAAATAGTCCCACAACAAATCACCAATCTTACGCATGGTCAGCCTATTTAAAGCTGGAAAATAGCCTTTGGGTAGGATGCTATGTGCGATAATATACCACCAAGCCACACATAAATTTGGATAAATATCTTGCATACTGTACTTGGGGAAATTCTAGTTCTCCACCATCTCCCGTTTCTAAAGTTTTGATTGTGTCAGATTCTGTGGGATGGTCTTTCAATCTCTGCGGGCGTGAGCACAAAGATATGACCCAGAAATACGAAAAGACTTTTGCGGTAACGTACATCGATGTATCCTTCTCCAGAGGAGCCGAGGAGCCCAGTTTAAGGCCACTTTGCTTGTCTCCTCCAATATTGGGTCACTGGAGGGAGGGAGGACACACGGACCAGTTTGCGGGGCACAGAGGAGACTAGGTGGTAGTGGAGGAAAGGGGGATACATTTTTTGAGTGTTGGGACATACCCAATGACGGATTAAATACGCGACTGGAAGGAGCTGTCCCCTAACTGTCCTCAAAATGGCTCCTCAGCTGCAGGTCCTGGGTCTCAGAGTATGATTTTGTCTTCTCTTTCTCCACTCCGATTTTGATTTTGTGTTTCTCTCTGGGGCTAGTGCGCAGGTGGGGTACGGTCGCCTAAGAAATGGCGGCCCCTGACGGTGCGATCTACACCGACGCTGAGGCTCAGTTAGGGTTAAAGCCCCCCCCCACCCCCACCCCCCCGCGGGTTACCTCTGCCGTGCGTCACGGTCCCGACTCCCATTTCCCGAAGCCGCGGAGGAATCCGTGCCCGTGAGGTCCGCCCCCCCCCCCACCCCCCCTCGCTGGCTTGCGTCGCCATGGAAACAGTGTCAGGGTTTACGGGGGGCGCCGCAGATGGATTGTCGGGCCTTCGGCGGCCGGCGCGATTGGCCAATTAAAACAAAAAAAAAGAGAGAAAAAAAGAAAAGGAGAAACGCTAGCCTGCCGCTCTGTCAGAGCCTTTTGATGCGCGCGGACGGAGATTGTTATTTATTATTAATGCGTTTATTTTTCAAACGCTCTCGGCCGAAGCGGCTCCCGAGGCCGCGCGGCGCGAGCGGTAAGAAGCGAGGCGGGCGGGAGTCAGCGGTGCCGCCGGTTCGGTGTCGACTGGCGGGGGAATCTCTGAGCTTCGCCCCGTACCTCCCCTGAACACCCTGCGCGAGCTGTGCGTCAACACTTTTACTCACAGCGTGCAGCAGGCCTCTGCGTTTCTCCGAGGTCCTCTTACGCTAGGGGTGAAGACGCCACGCTGAATCTACATCGTACTGCGTGTGTTTAGATGTGGCATCAGTACTCGAATCGGAATAGGAATCCATTTCAAAATGAGCGACGGTGGCGGTGACAGAGGGACGATGTCGCAGAAATATGCGGGGGTATGCGGGTGATCTGCCGTCCTTTCAAATCCCAGAATGCATTTCACCCAGGACACGAGGACGGCTGGGATATTTTTTTTTCTTTGATATAATGGGCAGCTTTCAAGGACTTTCTCCGGAGGCCAGTAAATACATGCCGCTGTGAAGTCTTTTCACGAGCTTCCTGATCTTTAACTTTTCCCAGAATGCTCTGTTTGATGCATGCAAATTAGGCCTGATTTTAGCAACAGTGTACGTTATCTGTTTTGAAAGGGAGTTAAAGGCATGCTGAAACCTTTCCTTGTATTGAGTAAAGACTAAAATATATATAAGTATATACATAAATATATAAATATATATAAAATGGATACTTTGACAGAATAGTATGGAGAAGCGACAATATTGTATTGTGACATTTTTAGTCACAAAAAAAGGGTTTTTTTTACACAACATAACACCATATATTTTCCTCAAGTCGATACAGGGGCAATGCAATTTCATTGGCCGCTGTCAACATCTGTATCTAATTGGGAGAAACAATTAGATCAAATCAAACATTGAAATAATAGTCACAATGGGTTTAAGTATTGAGGCCATGTAAGCATAATTACTGTCCATACATACAGTATATACATGCATTCAAAATAAATATTGTTTGTTCATAAATAATTTAATATAAATGTATTTTGTGCAGGTACGATCCATATATTTAACATTGAATGAACTGGTTTGTTCAGATGCTTAAGTGTGCTGGCCTATATAGCCTTTATACAGCGTAAATGTAGGGTTTGATATAAATTCAGAATTAGGGGATTTGTTTTTTTTCTACAGCTCTGTGTGATGCTACACAGTGTTCCGCCAAGTTCTGCTGTTTTGTTTTTTTAGCGCGCACGCTTGAAATCGCTGGAAAACACCTTGCAGTGGAAGGCCGTGGTTCTGTCTTTAATCTTATTGCCAGCCTTACTGAAGACAAGCATGAGGGGAAATTAATCTAACCCATGCAGCCGTACACGGGATTAATCTGGGGATGAGACTACGAGGATTGCTTGGCGGTAGGCTACCGGCTAGCCTACTGTGGTGACTAGCTGGGGGGGGGGGGGGGGTGTGGTGGTTAGGTCTGTCCCCCATCTGGGAGAAGGGGTCAGAAATTGATCCCTGTGATTTAATTCGAAGCTCTGCAAGGACAGCCTACTAAAGTAATTACCCCCGGGCCTCACCCAGACAGAATCTCCTAGCATGTGGTAATCTGTGCAGCATATGGAGGAATTAGTGCAGTGGACAAAAATAAATGAATTAGACTACCGAGCAGCTTTTGAGGCTGGCGTTAGGCCTATTGGAAACCATTGGGTCTGTGCACTCATCAGTTGGAATGCCGCTATCAGTACTCTTTGTGATGTTGTTGGTCGGAACATCATTGTCTTTGCTCTCTTTGTGACATCATTGGTCATAAAAAACAGTGTCTCTATGCTCTTTGTAATGTCACAGATGCCTACAATGTTCTTGACATCACTGGTGAGAATGGCATTGCTCTTGGGCCAGGCTGTGTGGCATAGTCCATAGACAGATTCCATCTCTACCTGTGATCCTGTCTGCTTTCCCCATCTGAATAGAGTGGAAAAAAATAATACCGTTACTCCTCAAGGCATTATAGGTTGTAAAACACCTATGAAAGATCTCCGGCATGAATTCTGGTGGGGACCACAACAGAAAAGCATCGTAATTGCTTTCTTAAATCACTCTTGCATAGATTGGTTATTCAAAGTTTTGGGCATGTCGCAATCAGATTAGACTGTCTGCCTAAATAAATATCACAAATCCGTTTAAAAATAGACCAAGGCGCAGAATAAGAGATTTGTGTGCTGCAGAGAGCAAACATCTTAAACGGTTACAATATCTTTGGCTTATATCTTTGACGGGGTCTTTTGGCACACATGCCACAGCCTGTGCTTCTGTTTATCTAGGCTTGAGGCCATATGTCATGCTGTGGTTCTCATTCAGTGGCTTAGAGGTGATTGGAAAGCTGTGGCCTAATTTCGGGCCCTGTTTGCCCTGACCCAGAGATGCGGCAGCATGGGCGGAGTCAGGGGTGGACCCCTGAAGGCCATGTCTCTGGATGATTGACAGAGAGTCCACTCCGGTCCACCCGGTTCCTTCTGCTGAGGGAGTGGAGCAGCACCGCATGGACAGCTACAGATGAAAACACAGCAACAGTAATGGTGATCATGATGATCGTGACAATAATGGTGATAACGCAGGTGGGCTTTGATGAGGAAGGTTATCTGCTTGGTGGCAATGATGACGTTGAGGATGATAATGTTTTGATGAGGATGCTTGATGTATATTTGGTTGGTGTTTGAGATGATGATGATGATGGTCCGATCGGATTGGTTAACTGCTAGGCGTCGGGGATGAAGTCGATGATGATTAAAATGACGATGATAATGATAGTAATCACGATGGCGGCGGTGGTGATTGTGGTGAGGAGGAGGAGGAGGACTAATGTGAGCCATGACTGACTGCCATCGGCACGGTAACTCTGTTAGAATCCAGCGGTAACGATTCCATCCAGCCCCTCTGCTCCTTCCACTGGGGGCTGGGCTCTTACCTAATGAGACCCTTGTTTATTTCCAGGAGGCTTGTTTCGGTCGGTCGTGTTAAAGGCGGGGTTTGTGCCGGGACACGGAGCGGGTCACGACCCTGCCACTCGTCACTCTGTCACTTAGTCGATGACCTGCGCCAAATTCCTGGAGGGGGGAGCGGGCCTGGTGTCAGTGAGGAGCGGAGCTTGCGGAGGAAGCGTTGTGATTGGTGGATGGGTTGTGTGAGGAGGGCGATGGGGCGGGGTCGGTGAGAAACATGGTGAGGCCTCACCGCTCCCCTCCCGATCTTCTCTGTGGCCGGGCCGCCGGGACCTCAGGTTCATCCTGGGGTCGCTCTACACCTCGCTCACCCCTCTCCCACCCTCTCAAACCCCCTCCACAGCTCATCTCCCAAAACCTCCCTCCGCCTACCTCTGGCTGCCCGCCCCCCCTCCCATCTGGCCCAAGCTCTGCTCCTGCTTTCACCCTTCGCGGGTGTCGCTTCTTGCCTCCGCGACCCCGCCGCCCTCCATGCTTCCTGTCCCCTTCCCCCTCCCCCTACGGGTCAGGCTGGGAACCGACGGCTCGGCCGAGCAGAAGCCATCATTTCCCTTTATTAAAGAGCGAAGTCCGCGCAAGGCCCCATCTCCAGACACACTCAGGGTCAGGTTTTCAGTGCTTTTAGCATCCTGGCTTCCCTGTTCTAATTCACTCAAGACTTAACGTGAGGGCGAATGACCGTCACGAGGGTTTAAAAAATGAACATTTCCATTTTTGGCTGGAGGATACCCTTTCGGAGCTGATTTGCATCAGTGAACCTGGGCGGCTGTGGCTTTTAGTGCCTAATTGAACCCAAATCAGCGGTTGTGTAATGAACAGAACGGGTTCAGGCTCGTTAGATGCACTGTTGTGAATGATTTTTTTTTTTCATTTTTTGTGGAGGAAGACACCGGGGAACAGGTTTTCCTTCCTTCATATGCGGTTCTAAAAATAGCGTCCATTATCTAACAATGCTAATGCGCGCCGCAGAATGTCACCAATCAGCTGGCGGGCGGCGGACAGCGCCCGCGTCGCGCTCGGAGTGGCGGCTCCGCGCTGACCCCGCGCCGCTCTCTCTCTCTCTCTACCCGCGAAACGAGGAAGCGCCACCGCGATCCACAGGAGAGATAAGAGGATTTGCCTTCAAATCCCCTTACGTGGTCCTAAAGTTGATTTTTTTTTTTAAACTTACAATTAGGCACAGATGCTTTGTGGCAGTTAGGAGCCATAAATGGCGCCGCTCGGCTCAAACGCGGTCTCAACTGCCGCGCGGGATTTCTATGGTAATCCTTGCCTACATCAGGAAATCTGCTGGGATTTTTGTTCCTGTTTATTAAAAAAAAAAAAAGCTCTTTAGCTTTATTTGAATATGCCTTCGTTTGCCCATACCATAGGCAACATCTCGCTATATCCCATAATAAGGTTTGGGATTATGAGCGTGATATTCCTGTGTGTGTGTGTGTGTGTGTGTGTGCACGTGTGTCTGTGTGTGGATGTGTGTGTGTGTGTTTGGATGGTTGTGTGTAGCAGAGCGACAGAGGGAACATCAGGTTAGACTGCCCAATGCTGTTAACCCGAGCTCTGATAAAAATGAAATCATGCAAGGGTCACCTGCTGTAGTCAGCATTCTAAGGGATCTGGGGGGGGGGGGGGGGGGGAAGGGGGTTTCCCATGATCCTCCTTGCCCGTACACGCTGAGGGTGGAGACTGCCCTACAACACAAACACCATCATGCACACTGCAAACATTTCACTGGCTGTTTGATTCAAGATGCACCTGCTGGTCTTACCTGAGGTCACCACAGAAACCAATACGAGATTAGCATTCAGGCTCTGACATGGCCAATAATGTCCTTTACAGCTGCTGTATTCTCCAAGCCACTAGGAGGCAGAATCAGGCACCAATAAGTGTTTCCAATGTGCAGCAAATTAGGAGCGCGATCTACGCAGCCTGTAAATAAACAAAGCGATGTTAGGATAACACTGTCGGTGATAAACGTTAATTTTAAGTAACAGTTGCAGGATTTAGCCTGGGGATTGATTCCCTCCCAACCGAAAAAAAGCGGGGGGTTGGGGGGGGGGGGGGGGGGTGAGGCTTTGGTGCTAATAAAAGCAGAGGTGGGGGGAGGGGAGGGGGGAGAGAAGTCTTGGCTGATTAAGCGAACTCCTGTTTACGCAAAACAAGTCCCGCGAGTGCGTACGGTCCCACGGGACGCGCGTAATTAGCACGGAGAGAGGGAGTGGGGGGGGAGGGGGCGCGGGGGGGCGGGGGCGGGCGTGAGTGAGGGAGGGGAGGGTGGGGGGGAGGGGGAGGGTCACGTTAAACGGAGCGCTCGTCTTCAAATTGTAATAATGATGCTGGGACCGGTGCCCCCAGGCAAGTCGATGGCAAGCCGAGCGCGCGGCGGCGATCCCATTACCCTAACGCATTTATATATCAGCGCGCGACGGCAGCGCGGCTGCAGATTCATCTGCGTGAAACAATACTGCGGGGCCTGGGGGCATCAGCAGATGAGAGCATTTAGCAAACACCCCCCCCCCCCCCACCTCTCCCCACTTACTTTACCGTCACGCTGCCCCGCCCCCGCCCCAGCCCCCCAACCTGTTCCCCCGTGCCCGCGCCTCTGTTAACTTGTCACTTCTCCTTGCCAAATTTCCAGGCCCCATATGCCACGCTCAGTTTGAGGGAACAGCAAAACTCACAGCCCGACACATACTCACACACATGCTTGCACGTATACGCACACGCGCGCACACGCACACACACACACACACACGTAGACACACTGACACACACAAATACACTCACTCACACACAGACACACAGACACGTGCAGGCACACATACACATACACACCTGCACGCACACACACTCACACACACACGCACACACACGGTTTTTGCTCTGTTGCAAAATGACGTTGTGAGTGATGAAAGCGCAGTGCTCTTTGTTTGATTTTACATTTTTTCACACGTGTTGTATATTTACTATTAGAGACCCCCCAGTCCCGCCTCCGCAGCCACCCCCCAGCTCCCTGCAGCACGTGTGCACCTGCCCTGTACGATACAAGAATCCCTCTCATTCATGCACTCCACGTGTGCTCCAGGGAGCAGGGTTCCAGCTGAACACTGTCTGGCGTCCCCCCCCCCCGCCCCCCTGACATCGAGCCATGCTGTACCCACGTCAGTTGGGGGAACCCCCTCCTTGAGGTCAGCACCTTCGACAGGCCCCGCGCCCCGCCCCGTCGATGACAGATATCACGTACCCGCCTCCCCCCCCCGCCCTCACCCGTCCATTTGAGGAGGCTGGCTCCGGTGTCTTTGCCGGTTGGCTCGGAGACGAAGAAAACTTGCCTGCATCTCCGCAGCCGCGATCAACTGCTCTTCTGTTGCCTGAGACCCCTCCTCTGCGGCAGAGACATAATCAAATACGAGCCCTGACCTCTCCCTCTCTCTCTCCCTCCTCCTGCCCCCATCTCTCTCTTTCCCCCCTCCTGTCCTCTCTCTGTCTGTCCTCCTGTCCTCTCTCTCTCTACCCTCCTGACCTCTCTTTCTCCCTCTCTCTCTCTCATGCTCTCTCTCTATCTCTCTCCCTCTCCCTCTCTCTCTCATGCTCTCTCTCTCTCCCCTCCTGTCCTCTCTCTATCACTCTACATCTTCTCCTGCCCTCTCTCTCTCTTCTCCTGCCCCCTCTCTCTCTCTGTGTGGTCTGAGACATGTTACTGTACAGACTCCAGGTTTAGGGAGTGAAGCTGTTGTGTGGCACCTCTGTGCCAGCCTTGTAATGCACGGTAATGAGAGGGCAGAAGATTACGTTGTGGCAGCATGCCAGGGACATGGGCACCGATTACATTACATACAGATACACCCACACACACACACGCACACATGCACACGCACACACGCACACATGCACACGCACACAGGCACACATGCACACGCACACACGCACACATGCACACGCACACACACACACACGCACACGCACACGCACACGCACACACGCACACATGCACATGCACACATGCACACACATGCACACACACACTCACACACACGCACACACACACACACACACATGCACACGCACACACACATATGCACGCGCCCACACGCACGCACACGCGCCCACACACACACACACACACACGTGCGGCAGTGAGGGTGATGCTGGCAGCAGCTGCTGTGCTTAATCTGATTACCCATCATGCAGTCTGAGAGAGGCTTTGTCCAGCACCCCAGCTGCATTCACACGGGTGTGCCTGCTACGCATGCCTCCTCCTCTCTCACACTCCCTCCTTCTCTCTTTCCCTCCTCCTCTCTCACACTCCCTCCTTCTCTCTTTCCCTCCTCCTCTCTCACACTCCCTCCTTCTCTCTTTCCCTCCTCCTCTCCCTCCCCCTCCCATCTCTCTTTCCCTCCTCCTCTCTCTCACTCCCTCCTTCTCTCTTTCCCTCCTCCTCTCTCTCCCTCTGCCTTCTCTCTTTCCTTCCTCCTCTCTCACACTCCCTCCTTCTCTCTTTCCCTGCTCCTCTCTCCCTCTCCCATCTCTCTTTCCCTCCTCCTCTCTCTCCCTCTGCCTTCTCTCTTTCCCTCCTCCTCTCTCTCCCTCTACCTTCTCTCTTTCCCTCCTCCCCTCTCTGTCCCTCTGCCTTCTCTCTTTCCCTCCTCCTCTCTCTCCCTCTCCCTTCTTTCTTTCCCTCCTCCTCTCTCATCCCCTCCCTCTCTCTTTCCCTCTCTCACTCGTTTAGTCTCCCCTGTCCTCCATTCACATGCATTGTTGTAGGCCTCTCTCAGGTACAGTGTAGTACAGCACTATATAATCCATTATTATTATTACTATTACTGCTAAAACTAAATACCTAAATTAAATAATAATAAATGTTTGAGTTGTTGCTTTGTGATGTCAAGAAGTGTCTGTCTCTAAATCCAAAAATACTTCATTGGCAGGAAATACTTTATGCAGCAAATATTGCCAAAGCATAGAGTGGTACAAAAACAAGAAGAAGAAGAAGAATAACAATGACAGGATAATAATAATAATAATAATAATAATAATAATAATAATAATACATTAAATTGGGAGATAGGAAAGTACAAAGAAAACAACAACGAAGAGAGTGCATCTCTCTCTCCCCCTCTCCTGTCTCGCAGTGACCACTTACATGCTCTTCTATTTAAGGCATATTCTTTGGTGTCTGCCCTTCTCAATAGCAAGAGTGTGGTCTCTCAGCCTGGGTCTGTCTCTGATTTGTGTCTCTGACAGAGTAGGGATGCTCGGCTAACGCATAGTCTCTTTTAGAGCCCGATAGCAATTAAGTTTGTATTGTGTTTTGGTTGCATCACCCCAATATTCCAGATGGGATGATTTGGTTTGTTTGATAATTTGGTTTATGCTCTGATCATTTAGTTGCCAACTTTTTCTGCAGCAAAATCGCTCATTCACATACTCACACAAGCTCTAAATCTTCTTCAGTCTATGACAGTGGCTGTAGAGAATTTCTTCTTACCCACGAAAGACATTTCTCAGCATCCACAAAATGGGTCATATGCTAGCCTTTTTTTCTTCCTTTTTTTATACACGTATGCAGTGTGGTGCAGTTGTGCTTGGTTTACACTGACAGGCTTTTCTGTCTGTGACTTGGAGGAGAAAAGGAATATTAGGGTGTCAGAATGGCTTATGCTGCGCTCTCTCTCTCTCTCTCGCTCTCTCACTCCCTCTCTTTCTCTCTCCCCCCCCCTCTCGTTCTCTCTCTCTGTCTCTCACCCACACACGCACGCAGATCCTGACTGCCGCCTAGCCCATTTGACAGTAATTACTTCTGAAAAGGACATTTATAGGAAAAGCTTTCAAATGTTATTTTGTTTTTTCCTTCAGACTGAAAGCTTGTCAACCCGTGACCCCCGCGCCCCCGCGCCCCCGCCCTCCGAAACGCGCCGTGCGCCGCGCGATTGCTCAGATCCGGCAGTGTCCGCCGCCCCCCTCCCGTTGTGTCTCTCCTTCCTCTTCCTGTTCAGCCGGCTTCCCAGCATGCCCTGTCAAGCCGCGGTCGCCGTGAGGCTGCCGTGAGGTCGTCTGCCCTGCGGGGGGCAGCGTCTCTGTTTCAGCCTCCCCGTGGCGTTGTTTTCCCTCTCCCCTTCTGCTTCCCCGCGGGTGTCTGTCCGCCTTGTCCCAGGGGTCAGGGATCGGTACGCCTCAGCGTCCTGCCTCACAGGCCGATTCCACCCCTTTGATTTTGGATTAAATTAAAAA
>CM077295.1:11772052-11777052 GCA_039654925.1 Anguilla pacifica
TCTCCACGGTAACACCAATTCATATTCCTCAGGTGAAGTAGCTGTCAGCCAGGGCACCACTGAGAGAGAGAGAGAGAGAGAGAGAGAGGGAGAGGTAGAGAGCAAGAAAGACTGTAGGCAGTGAAAGCAGTGGAAGAAGGGAAGGATGTGAATCAGTGGGTAGGAGTAAGAGAAAGGCCTGTTTTCCTTTTTTCGACGTTCCTATAGCTCAAAGCACAACGAGCCAAGAACAGGAGTAATATTAGCACTGTGTCTCATTTTGACTGATTTTTAACCCAGATAATTATTCCTGTCTTTGAATTTGTAATTTACGGTTGTGTTTGAAAGCTGGTGTCATCGCTGTGACCGTCTGTGAACCGTGCGCCGTGGTGATTCGTTCTTTTCGTACGTGAGAACGTTCCGTCTGATGCGTAGGCTTTCCCACGTAGACCCCCCCCCCCCCGGGTCCGCCATTCAGCCTGTCGCTGCAATCAAACGGAGCTTCGCCGCTTGCATCTCATAAGTCCGAGGTCACACAGGGTCGTACAGTCACTCGTCTATCAGTGGTATCAGCGATGCGATACAGCTGATGATGTCACAAATGACTCCATCATTCCTGATGACCAGAGGTGGGCTCTCTCTCCAGTCAAAATTAAATGTTCAATTGAAATCCTTTAATGGTGTGACATTTTTTAAAAAATATATCCAATAGCGCATTGTTTGTAGTTAAAAACCCGCTCTTTCTATTTCTCCGATTCTCCTGTCTTTCTCTCTGGAATAGAAATGAAAGACTCCACGATTAATCAGCTATCACTGAGGAGACTATTCCCAGGGCTCGTGCCCTCTGTTTGAAATAAAAAGCACCCGGAATATAAATCAGAGGTGGGAAGTCTAGGGGAGGGAGGTCAGCGCTTGTGTTCTTAGAAATGTATCAAACGCGAGTCCAGACCGGTCCAGAGTCTGCCCAACGGGCTGTTAACACCGAGGCTGGGTCCTTACACCCTTTCATGTGCTTATCTCTTCTCTTTATCATTCCTCGTGTATCTCCTCTCTTCTTGTGAAGAGGTGAGACTCTTCCAGTAGGGAAATTACCATAACCCCCCCCTCCCCCGCCCCCCCACCCGCGGGACAGCCCGCGCAGGTGACAGTTGGCACGCGGGCGCTAGGCGGGAGTTTTTGTCGATGCTCCGGCTCCTTTGGTAGTGTCTGACGGGTGCCGCCAGTTCTCGAGGTAAAGCGTCAAAGCCCGCCTCGCCCCCGTGCGCGCACCCGCCGCCGCCGTTGCCGGGGGAGACGGGAGCCGGCCAGCCGCGGACGGCCGGTCGACTGCCTGCCTAATTACGATGTTAATTGACGGCGTGATGTCAGCAGGAATGCCATCGCACGCATCAGAGGAGGTGTTCCTGGAGGAGGTGGGGGAGGGGGGAGGAGGAGGTAGTGGGGGGGTGGAGGGTGGTGGGGTGGAGTTTGCTTCATGTGAAGGTGTGCGGTCTGTCCTCTGCACAGACAGGTCATGGGTGAAGAGGGCAGGCGTGTGGATTCGCTGGGTAGCGGAAAGTTCTGGAAGCAGGCTCCTCCCGGTGGCGGTGTGTCTCTGAGGGAGGTGGACCATGCCCCCCCCCCCCCCCCCCCGCAATCGCTGGGTAACGGAAAGTTCTGGAAGCAGGCTCCTCCTGGTGGCGGCGTGTCTCTGAGGGAGGTGGACCATGCCCCCCCCCGCAATCGCTAGGTAACGGAAGGTTCTGGAAGCAGGCTCCTCCTGGTGGCGGAGTGTCTCTGAGGGAGGTGGACGCGGAGGCTGAGCCGCCGTTAGGGAGGCGGTTGGATCCTCCTTTTTCTTTTTTACCGCCGCCTCGCACTCCCCGGCAGGCCCCGGTTCATTAAACTGCGCGTGCGTCCAGAGACGGCGTCTTTAACGACACGCGCTCGTTGGCGAAGACGTTCTCCCGTCTGTGTCTCTGCCACTGAGACCCTCAAAACCGACGCTAAATATTGCTCCCCCCCCCCCCCCCCCAGCACCCCCCTAGCCCTCGTTGCATCTTGTTTATTTATGTTTAAAAAAATGTTTGGAATTTGTCTTTTTTTCCCCGGCTTCTGGCGCGCTCGCAGTGCCCTGGCTAATGCATGCAGTCGTAATATAAACGCAGTTGCCTCTGAGCGGTTTCCATGAAAGATTAAAGGACGCTAATTTGTTAGATAATCTCACATTATGGGCTACAGCTTGCAAAATCCATTCCGGGCAGTGGGGGGGGGGGGGGGGGGGGGTGGGCAGGCCGGGGAGGGGGGGTGGGGTGGGGGGGTGCAGGGTGTGGTGGGTGGTGGGGGGGTGCAGGGGGGGTGCAGGGTATGGTGGCTGGTGGGGGGGTACAGGGGCGCAGTGTTTGCAGACAGCTGTCCGTCTGCGTCTGTCTGCACCGGGGCTGAAGTCCCAGAAGCACACTTTCCTGCGCCGAGACCCTGAATGTTTAATGATGGTGCATTACCACGGCCCCTCAGCTATAACGAAGGGGAAAAGAGACTCGCAAGCCATTAAAAGAGGGGTGTGTGTGCTTGGAATCTCTCATCTCATAGATGGGGGAAAAAGTACAAGATTGTGTGTGTAAATACATACACGTGTGTGTGCTTGGAATCTGTCGTCTCATAGATGGGGGAAAAACAGTACAAGATTGTGTGTAAGTACATACGTGTGTGTATGTGTGTGTGTGTGTGTGTGTGTGTGTGTGTGTGTGTGTGTCTGTCTGTGTTTGCGTATCTGGTCCATACACTCCACAGCGTTTGTGTATCTGGTACATACAGTATATGCCACAGCGTTTGTGTATCTGGTACATTACATATACACCACAGCTTTGGTGTATCTGGTACATATACACCACAGCATTGGTGTATCTGATACATATATGCCACAGCGTTGGTGTATCTGATACATATATGCCACAGCGTTGGTGTATCTGATACATATATGCCACAGGGTTTGTGTATCTGGTACATATACACCACAGTGTTTGTGTATCTGGTACATGTATGCCACAGCGTTTGTGTATCTGGTACATATACACCACAGTGTTTGTGTATCTGGTACATATATGCCACAGGGTTTGTGTATCTGGTACATATATGCCACAGGGTTTGTGTATCTGGTACATATATGCCACAGCGTTTGTGTATCTGGTACATATACACCACAGTGTTTGTGTATCTGGTACATATATGCCACAGGGTTTGTGTATCTGGTACATATATGCCACAGGGTTTGTGTATCTGGTACATATATGCCACAGTGTTTGTGTATCTGATACATATATGCCACAGCGTTTGTGTATCTGATACATATATGCCACAGCGTTTGTGTATCTGATACATATATGCCACAGCGTTTGTGTATCTGATACATATATGCCACAGCGTTTGCGTTGAGTAATTATATTTTTGCGTGATGCAGTCTGCTAAAAGAACAAAGCAGAGATAATTTCAGGGAAAGTGAAGCCAAAGTTATGCAGCGTACACGCACTGGGCCCTTAACCTCTACAGTAAATGAAAACGATTTTACGCTAGATAATGATACTACAATGCAAAAACAAGCTCCTCTTAATTGTTGCTTCTGGCTACAGTGGAGCCCATGTTAGCAGAACTGAAAAGACGCTGGACAGAACGCTGGGTGAAGGAAAATTAATGTTTCTTCTTTTTTTTTCCAGTTTTTGCTTTTAAGAAAGGGAGATGTGTGCTGTGATCAGTAAGGCAGGCGGTGCTGAGGGCGTGTGTGGACGGGGGCGGGGGGTGAGAGGGTGGAGTGCGGGAGCTGCTCTTCCTTCTCCCGGGGAGACAGAGAAGCCCATCATCTGAGCTCTTCTCTTTGATCCGTTGCCGTGGTCACATGGGGCTCCCGCTCGCTTTGTCTGAATTCTATGTGAAGTATTTCAAAGAGTAGCCCTACTGGGTCCGAATTTCAAAAGGACCAGTGCAAACCCTTTCACTAACACCACAGATTCTTTTGACACACTAGATACTCAACACCAGTACAAACCCTTTCACTAACACCACAGACTCTTTTGACACACTAGATACTCAACACCAGTACAAACCCTTTCACTAACACCACAGACTCTTTTGACACACTAGATACTCAACACCAGTGCAAACCCTTTCACTAATGCCACAGATTCTTTAGACTCACTAGATACTCAACATCAGTGCAAACCCTTTCACTAATGCCACAGATTCTTTAGACTCACTAGATACTCAACATCAGTGCAAACCGTTTCACTAATACCAACGATGCTTTAGACATGCCAGATTCTCAACACCAGGGCAAACCCTTTCCCTAATGCCAGATTCTTTAGACACTCCAGATACTCAGCTCTTGTGCCCTTCCCATCCTATCTGCTTCCCATCCTCTCTGAAAATTTCTGGTTTGTAGAAAGAGTTCCTGTTGCTTTATTGCAGTAGAGGACACCCATTGCCAGATCACACTTGGCAATAGCCTCGCACATTAATGACTTTTCTGACAAATTTTGGCATTCAACAGTCAGGAGATACTTACCCAGCTCAATGTTCTTAGCATGGTATCTGGTGGGACTGTAATATTTTTGCTAAAACCTCTCTTGTAGAATATGTTGCCTGCGATATGTACAGTAAGAAGGGATGGGGGAAAAAATTATTTTTTGACTATTTTTGTGCAAATTCCTCTGCCTGTCTGGTTCAGTATGAAATTGCTGAAGTGTGAATAAGCTTTTAAATAACACGGCTGAGAGGAGCACAGTTCTAGCAGCTGCTGATTAAGACAGTGCGAGTTATTGCGTTCATTTACTGAGCACGAAAAACCTGTGTCAAACCCCAAGAGCTGCATTTGATCCGAAACACAAGAAGTTCAAGCTGCTCGCTGTTCGGTTATTCTGCGCACGCGCGACATGGAGCAGTGATGCCACAGAAGAGCCTCAGGATGGGTATCACGCTCGGTCATCAGCACGGCTGGGCGTGTCGGCGCAGGCGGAAGGGTTGGGGAGAGGAAGAATGTCTGTGCCAAT
>CM077295.1:11782052-11814552 GCA_039654925.1 Anguilla pacifica
ATTTAAATGAAAGCGGTGTGAGTTAACTGATCTTTGTATTCCTTATTTTCAGTATGCATGACATCAAATAGGAATTTTCATTTACACATAATGGGTAATTGTTGTGTTACACTACCATGGTAATGGATCTGCTGATGCAAATGTTTCAGCAGAACTTCCATACTGAGTATGATATAAGTGTGTATAAATATTTAACCCGGACAATGTTGGCAGAATGCAGGTACGTTTTAAAACAGGATCATTAAAATGTTAGTAACTTTCCCACATATTTATACCTCTGAAAATAATTTCCCTAAAATGGTAGTAAAGATTACTCTGTAAATATTCCAGCATCTAAAAAAGAATTTTAGATGCTTTGATGTTACATATGACATATTCAGCAAAGTGTATTGTTGTACGAAGGTGGTCTAACTGTTCAGCCTTTGCACAGTGAGGTTATTGTGCCATTTACACTCAACAAAATACCTCAAAACATGTATAAAAATCTTTACCTGAGTGGCAAGGTATGATTTTGCCCTGTTAGCACTATGTAGCGTACCCCGTCCTGATGTGGTGTTATTAGCATGCAATGCCACCTTTGGAGAAGCTTTTAGAAGTGCAAACGGTCAGCACATATCAAGATTAACGTGTTCATTTGACTGTCAGCCCGTGCTTTGTTTGTTTGTTAAAGGATTATCAATATTTCAAAGCTCTGTTTTGCTCTGTTGTATTACTGGGCTCCCCAGATTTGCATGGAGAAGCATTGCATGTCCTGTGTAGATGTAATCCATATGCACTTGTAGCATGTAGATACATCACAGCAAAAAGAGGGAAACTCTCCTGTAACTGGGGTTATAAGCCTTTAGGCCACCACACACACACACACACACACACTCACTCACTCACTCACTCACTCACTCACTCACTCACTCACTCACTCACACACACACACACAAACGAAACAGAGAGGGCGTCGCCATGCAGCATTGGGTCTGGCAGAACGTGAGCGTGTGAATCCACTTGATTATTTTGCACACATTGCACCACCCAGTGTTGGAACTGCAGAAGCTCACACTGAGATAACATCGTGATGTTATCTCAGTGCACTCTATGGCAGTGTGGGGCAGGATAGCTCAGTCCACATTGTACAGGGCTGCAGGGCTGCTGGGGCAGGTTGTACAGGGTGGTGGGGCAGGATGTACAGGGCTGCAGGGCTGCTGCGGCAGGTTGTATGGGGCTACAGGGCTGCTGGGGCAGGTTGTGCAGGACTGCAGTGCTGCTGCGGCAGGTTGTATGGGGCTACAGGGCTGCTGGAGCAGGTTGTACAGGTTGGTGGGGCAGGTTGTGCAGGACTGCTGCGGCAGGTTGTACAGGGTGGTAGTGCTGCTGGGGCAGGTTGTGCAGGACTGCAGTGCTGCTGTGGCAGGTTGTATATGGCTGCAGGGCTGCTGCGGCAGGTTGTACAGGGCTACAGGGCTGCTGGGGCAGGTTGTACAGGGTGGTAGTGCTGCTGGGGCAGGTTGTACAGGGCTACAGGGCTGCTGGGGCAGGTTGTACAGGGCTGCTCGGCTGCTGGGGCAGGTTGTACAGGGTGGTGGGGCAGGTTGTACAGGGCTGCAGGGCTGCTGGGGCAGGTTGTATAGAGCTGCTGGGGCAGGTTGTACAGGGCTGCAGGGCTGCTGGGGCAGGTTGTACAGGGCTGCAGGGCTGCTGGGGAAGGTTGTACAGGGCTGCAGTGTTTGCAGGTGTTTGCTCCAGCCAGACTCTCTTCCACTTCATTCATCTCTTCATTGTCTCGACTGAACCAATTTATCTTCCCTCCCCAGTTTCTGTTGCTGGTTTACACAGAGAGCTGCACTGAGACCCCATGACTGGTCCCTCAGTGACTCGGGCATTAAGTGCCGTCCAGCTGGCGGGCGGTAAAGGGATCTGCCATCTCTCTGCGGCTAATCTAAGCAAAATCAAAGGAGGCCTCTGTTGTCTCTGGTACACAGCTGAGAGCTCATTTTTTATCACGCTAACAAACGGGAACAGAGAGTCTCTTATCGTCCTGACGACGGTTAAACAGTGGAGGATTACGGCTAAGCCCAGACACACGCGGCATTTTGGGCTGCGTTTTCCGGGGAGAGAGCGGAGGCTCGCCCGTCTGGCTTCCTGAGCGGCGCACTGAGCGCGCTCGGACGGGCGGCGTCTCGTCCCCCCCGGTCCCGTCAAACGCTTCCTGAGCGGCGTAATCGCCGTGCCGCCTGTGTCTCTACAGTGAGGGACCCGGGGGAAAAGGCGCAATTTTCAGCAGCCGTGGTCTTCTCTACGTGTCCTCCCACCCTGCGCCGAACCAGCACGCCACCTCAAAGCTCGGAGCCAAGCACTCTCGAGTCACAAAGCTACAAAAACACACAGGGAATGTGTGTGTGGATATGTATGGAGAGTGCATATGCACAACAGTGTAAACTGTACAATGCACACATGGGTAAGTGTGGTGGAGCGCGTGTGGATATGCAATTTGTACAATTTGTATGTACATGAAGGGGGGGTTGGGGAGTGGGGGGGTGGGGGTGGGGGATGTCATGGTGGGGAGAACCAGCGTTGCCCTGACAACGACAGTAGCTGTCAACACCTCTCTCTAATGGTGACAAATGGTGCTTATTACATAAGCGCTAATTTCCCCCAATCTCCTTCAGATGAAGATACTTAGCCCTGCACTGATCAAATTGTGTGGCGGTAATTACTGAGAACAGACCCTATTAAAAGCTAGTGCCTGCCATTCAGGGGAGCTTCCTACGTCTGGGCCCCAAGCTCGTCTGCTTCTCCTCCACCTCTGCTTATACACTCCCTCTGCTCCATCTTCTGCTTATATCCTCCCCCTCCTCCACCTCTGCTTATATACTCCCTCTGCTCCATCTCTGCTTCTCCTCCACCTCTGCTTATACACTCCATCTCCTCCACCTCTGCTTCTCCTCCACCTCTGCCTATATACTCCATCTCCTCCACCTCTGCTTATATCCTCCTTCTCCTCCACCTCTGCCTATATACTCCCTCTTCTCCACCTCTGCTTATAACCCCCTCTCCTCCACCTCTGCTTATATCCTCCCTCTCCTCCACCTCTGCTTATATTCTTCCTCTCCTTCACCTCCACTTATATCCTTCCTCTTCTCCATCTTTGTCCTTATCCTTTTTTACCTCCACTGACAAACCACAGTGTACATTTCAGTTAGAACATAACTGAATCGGATCCCCCTTCCAGAAGAGATTTCGATCTCAATGGGGCTTTTCCTGGTTAGATAAAGTTTAAATTAAAAAAATGAATTACATAATTTGTATTTCCTATTGGAGTCCAGAGGAAGGATTACACCTGGCAGGGAGAAGCTGGTGACCCCCCTTTATACCTGTAGGGAAAACTCAGCTGCATTCAGACTCTTTAAACAGCTTCCTCATTTCCTCTTTGTTTCCGTTCCTTGATTCCTTCTGAAAAGGAAATAAGTAAAGGAAGGCCAAGGCGAGGAGCTGAGGTCAGTTAGCTTCTGATTGGTCACGAGGAGCTGAGGCCAGTTAGCCCCCGATTGGTCACAAAGTGCTGAGGCCGGTTAGCCCCTGATTGGTCACAAAGAGCTGAGGCCAGTTAGCCCCGGATTGGTCATTAGGAGCTGAAGCTACACAGGAAGCAAGGATGCATTTTCAACACAGCAGTGCTTTAGCTGGTCACGGACTTAATATGAGGGCTTGTCTATTTTACGCAAATCTTTTTTTGAAACTCCAATTGTCTGAAAAAATGCAAGCCGTTCCCAGCCGTGGGTACATTGGCTGATGTCTGTCGAAGGGTTGCAGAACCTTTCTGGGAAATGTAACACCTGTGAGCGAAATCTCCTGCAGCTCTTTGTGTTCCTGAATGATACGCCAGGAAATACATAGAAAAGGTTTCATTCAAAAGTTTTTTCTTATGAAGTTGAATGAAGTTCACGTGCAGTTTTATGAGAAATCATTAGAGGGAGGAAAAAGGAAATGTTAACTGCCTGTGCCGAGCCTCTGTGAGTGTGTGCTGAGAACAATGCTATTAGTCATGAAAATTCTGGGGATGTTTGCTTCCTGCTAATAGCGCTCAAAGTGGTTAGCGGTTAGCGGGAAGAGCGTGAGTGAGCGCGGACGGAAGGGTCAGCGCGCCGCGCGCGTTTCGAGTCCCGCTGCGCTCGGGCGCGCCAGGCACACGTCAGCGCGGAGCAGCCGGTAACTTCACCGTTAAAAAAAGAACAGGCCGGGCGAAGGGGAGCTGCGGGCAGAGACGCTTAATTTAGCGTCCCGTTCAGACCTGGCGAGAGGAAATCTGCCGTTTCTCCCCTCTCTCTGGCGGGACGAGGCTGTGCGGGCGGAGGCCACCTCGCTAACCAGGGGTCGAATTGGAGCGGCGAGTCTTTCCGCCATTCTCGCTACGTGCTCAGCGGTGTAAGAATCGGCACCAGCCATAATCTCCAGATTCCAACTCAAAAAACTGAACGTGTCTCGATGGCCCCAGCGTTAGTACCCCGAACTCCACGGCCGGGGACTGTTGTTGGTATTCACCACGTACGGCACGAGGGAGCGGGCGAGCGTGAGGAGTGTGGAGGAGCCCTTATTATGCACCAATGCCCTTTCTCATTTGGACAGCCTCTCCGACCTCACTGTCACGGGAGGGGGGTGGGGGTTGGGGGAGGAGGTGTGGGTGCCACCATGTGGCAGAGAGGTATGGAGGAGGCATTAATTATAAAAAAATCCAGGTGCGTGTTTTTTCATGCAAGGTGTCACCGACCAACGGCAGAAGTCCCCAAGGTCACCCAGGCACCCGAGTGGTTGGTTTGCTGGGTAGGGTTCTGACAGCTGTGACACCTGGACAAGGTGTGCGATTATACTTGCAAATGCCGATTCCTTTTTTCCATTTTTCGTTTTTTCTTCAAGGTGTCAGGGATTGCGAGTTTCGTTCTTTTTTTCACGGTGTCACAGATTGCTCACGTTTCGTTATTTTTTTCCGCGGTGTCGCAGATAGCTCGCGTTTCTGCATTTTTTTTCATTGTCGATTTGCATTAAACGAAATGGCGGCGCGTTCGGCACGTGCGATTCAAGCCGCTAACCTTTCCGGCTGCGAGTCAGATCTCCCCCTGTAAGCCGCTAAATTTCCCCTCTCGTCGCCGCTGCGCGCTTCCGCGGCGTTGTCGGCGGCGACGAGGGGTTTCCTTTGCTCTCGCTCGTTTGATAGCGCGCGCGGCGCGTTTTCTTATGTACACTTCATAGGCCTGAGTAAGGCTGTTCTGACATTCGGTGCGGCGGCGTGCGGAAAATTACCATTATAGTGAGTCTGTACCATTTGAACGTACTCTTCTCGGCGAGCTTTTGAATAATGCATCGACGTGCGAGGAGCGCGGAGATTTAAAGGGCCCGGTCTGCTTCTCCTCCTTTTGAGAGAGCGTCTGTGAGGTCAGGGCCCCTCACGAGCCTCCCGGGAAGTGTGTAACAGGACTTCCTGAAATGTTTTTCATGATTATATAGTCTAACCGTGATGGAAATTTGCATATGAAAGGCCGCTCAGATATCTTATTTGTTGGTGAAATGTTAGTTTCTTAGTAGTTTTGGATGACAGGGACTGTGGCTGTGCCCCAGACGGGGGGTTTATTTAAATTTGAAAATGTATTTAAATTTTATTTAAAAGGCCTGCTAGCCTTAGTTAGCCTCCATTTAGCATCATTTTAGTCAAGCCCCCACCCCTGTTGTCATTGTTATCGGTTAGATATGATCCTGTTATCCTGAATTGGCCCTGCAAATTTTGGTCCTGTGTTCTCCTGAATTGGCCCTGCAGATATTTGTCCTGTGCTATCCTGAATTGGTCCTGCAGATATTGGTCAAACCCAAATATTGGTATTTGTAAGCCCCCATCCTAGGAAATCAAGCTTTAATTTCCACATATCCTATTAATTGTGACACTTTTGGGACAATCAGCATTTGTGATAAAAACAAAGCTGCTCAGATCGTCTGAGAGACACTGTACAGTATCTCTCCGGTGTCTTTTCGCACAGCAAATAAATGCATAATTTCTGGAAAGGGAAGAAGGGTCTTCATGACAATGTCAGGTGGCAGAGTCACTCCCAGAGGGGAGATGCGCTCTTTTAAATATGTATGGGTCGTCTGTGCAGCAGCTGGGCACTCTTTCTGCAGACTGAGCTGAATGATTCATGTGGATGCAGATATGGAGAGTGCTGGGCTCCAGGCTGCAGGAGAGCTAGCTGGTACAGTACACTGCTGCTGCTGGGCTGGTCCTCTGTATGGACATCTCTGCAATGGGGGAATATTCCACCTGTGCTCAACTCACTCATACTCGCACACACACACACACTCACATACACACACACACGCGTGCGCACACGCACACACATATGTGCACACACACTCACACACACATGCACACACTCACATACACACACACACGCGCGCGCACACGCACGCATACGCACGTGCGCACACTCACACACATGCGCACACACACACACTTGAAAGCGGTGTTGGTGAAACGGTGTGCGGCTGCATTAGATTTCAGTCCAGCCCTAACCGTGCCTTCACAGGGACGGAAGGGGTGCGTGCCCTGTTGGCCCCCAGCTCTGTCCCTGCGCCACTCGCGTCAAAGAGATCCTCAGGTGTGGTGATCCTCCGAGGGACCCGACTGTCACGGGCTTTGATTAGCACAGAGATCTAATGGAGGTCGCTGGGATTACGGTCTGGATTAAGCATCGATTAGACCCAGAACACTCACACACACCCTTGATATTCAAACCAGGTTCGTTTCCATGTTCTCAAAACCTGCGTCGCATTGACTCAGGCAGTGGCTGGTCACACGGCTGTCCTAGGAGAGTGGGGGCTTTTTCCCAAACCTTAGCTACAGGAGGACTGAATGGTATACGGGGTCAGTCGCTGACATGTACCTGTAACCAGCAGCTTGTAATGTGTCCAGATGCAGGAAGTAAATCCAGGTCCAGAAAGTAAAAGTCCTCCCCGGTGTTTTGCTCCGATCACCTGGATTTGCTAACTGGCACAATTCTTCAGCCAGGAGTTCGAGCTAAATGAATATCAGCTGGCTGAGTTCATGGGTGGAACAAACACACGGCAGGACTCTTACTTTCTGACCCCTGGACTTTCCACCTCTGAACTTGTCACCAGCTATTCATAAAGAAATGCGATTGGTTCAGATTAGTGAGCTGCTGATTACACACAGGGGTCACGGACTCTCGCACCCCTGTCAGAGCTCTGACTGGTGGGCAGATGTGAGTAAAACAGCGAGACCATATTATGCGCTAAAGCATTTACCGCAGGGGGAGCGTTCATACACCACAGACACGAATAAAGGCAACAAAAAGCAGTTTTTTTTTCTTTTGAATGCTTGGTTTTAAAATATCTTATTTGTATTTTCTCAGGGTCTGGGGGAATTACAGCTATAAATATAGCTGTCCTCTCATAATGCAGTCACAGAGGATTGAATCCACACAAGAAGCCCTTTTATAGTGGAGCTGTCTCCGTGTGGTTCAGAATTAGTTCAGCGCCTCTCTCCCGATGTCCAGCGCAGGGACTGCGGGGGGGCGTCGGAATCGCAGCGGTTGCCGTGGAGAAGACCTCGCCCAAATGATAAAGGGCGGGGCCAGCTCGCGGCCGTTTCTCCTAAAGCTCTCTTCATTTAGCATGGCAAGCGTGAGAGTCGGGAGAAATGAGATTTTGCCTGAGCAAAGTGAGAACAATTACATTAAGTGAGCCTAGAGAACAGAGCTATAAGGGAGGATGGAGGGGGGAGGGAGGGAGGGAGGGAGGGAGGGAGAGAGATTTTGAGCAGGCGGAAGCGAGAGAGAAATAAATGTCTGCCGTTGCTCTCCGCCTGCATGTATTTTAAACAGTTTTTGAAGTGTGTGTGAGAGTGTGTGCGTGTGTGTGTGAGTGTGTGTGCATGTGAGAGAGTGTGTGAGATTGTGTGTGTGTGTGTGTGTGCCTGTGTGCGTTGCACGTGCGTGCGCCTGCGTGAGTGTGTGTATGCGCGTGTGTATGCGTGCGTGTGTGTGCGTGTATGTGTGTGTGTGTGCGTGTGTGTGTGTGCGTGCGTGCGTGCGTGTGTGTGTGTGTGTGCGTGCGTGTGCATGCGTGCTTGCCTGCATGCGTGTGTGTGTGTGTGTGTGCGTGCGTGTGTGCGTGCGTGCGTGCGTGCGTGTGCTTGTGTGTGTGTGCGTGCGTGTGTGTGTGTGTGTGCACGCGTACGTGCGTGTGCATGTGTGTGTGCGCGTGTGCGCGTGTGTGTGTGTGTGTCTCTGTGTGTGCTCAGCGCTCTGCGTGTGTGTGCGTGTGCGTGTGCGTGTGCGTGTGCGTGTGTGTGTGCGTGTGCGTGTGGGTGCGTGTGGGTGCATGCGCGTGCGCGCGTGTGTGTGTGTGTGTCTGTGTGCGTGTCTGTGTGCGTGTGTGCGTGTGTGTCTGTGTGCGTGTGTGCGTGTCTGTGTGCGTGTGTGCGTGTGTGTGTGCGTGTGTGTGTGTGTGCGTGTGCGTGTGCGTGTCTGTGTGCTTGTGCGTGTGCGTGTGTGCGTGTGTGTGTGCGTGTGTGTGTGCGTGCGGGTGCGTGTGTGTGTCTGTGTGTGTGTGCGTGTGTGTGCGTGTGTTCGTGCGTGTGCGTGTGCGTGTCTCTGTGTGTGCTCAGCGCTCTGCGTGTGTAGCGGGTGACAGGCTGTCTGTTTTAATGAAAGAGCTCCTGACTCAGGACTCTGCCGATCAAACGCGCGGTTTGAATACATTTCCAGCGTTCGCCGTCGACACGGGGTGCCAGGTAGAGCTCAGGCACCGCAGAAAATCAGAGTGCTTGTCGCAGATGGAGAAGAAGAAAAAAAAAACCACATCTGACTGAAAGAGAGAAAAAATGCGCATGTACCAGAGAGAGAGAGAGAGAGTGAGAGAGAGAGAGAGAGAGAGAGAGAGACCAGGGACACGAGGGTGCGCTTTCTCTCCCTTTGATTTCTTCAGTCTCTAAAGCGTGTCGTTTTTTTTTTTACACATCCACCTTCCTTCATCGCAACGCGGTCTGCCGTAACAACACCCTGACTGCGGTTTGACGTCTTAAAAGTCCCCGTCCCCTCTCTCAGGCGCTCCGGGTTAAAAGAAGAAAGAAAGGAAGAAAGAAAGAACGCGATTGTAGAAAGAAGCCTGCGTTTGTTCACGGCTGCTACAGAGGCAGGCAGATTTGTCTTGCCGGAGATGAATTCCGTAGAAAGACTCCGGACTGCCGTGGGAGAATGATTAACACAGAGGGCCCTTAGAGAAGGCGGGGGGGGGGGGGGGGACAAGATGGCCGAACCTGCAGAGGGGGGTGCGTTTCGTTTCGGGTGTCTGCCGGCGTGGGGGGCCTTCGGGGCAGACGCTCTCCAACGTTACGGTCCCGGTCCTGAAAAGGCGAAATGCAACTGGAACGCCGAAGACAGACAGACAGACAGACAGACACGCACCAGATCAGGGAAGGAACAGGGTTCCATTTGTGAATGCGCAGTGCGTTCATTTGGTGCACTTACGGTAATGCAATTGCAATTTAAACTAACCTTTGTGCTGCCTGATAGCCAAGCCCTAGAATTTTAGACATTAGACATTGCATTTATCATGGCTGTGCTTGTTCATGTATATGCACACACACACACACACACACACGTGTGCGCACAAACACACACACACACACACGCACGCACACACAGACACACATGCACACACACACACACACACACACACCTCACTCCCTTGTTCCTTTTACTGGTTGGCTGTCATACACAGCTGCATTTACACCAGAATCTGAAAACTCCTTCAGGATACTAAATCCACAGACTCGCATTCCTAACTAGGTCAGTGCTTACAATAGCTGCTGCCCCCCCCCCACCCCCTGCAGCCCCCACACCCCCCACCCCCCGCTCACCCCCTATCTCCTCCCTCTCCTCCCTTTTCTTCATCCAGTGTGAGCCAGAAGGCCGATTGGCTGGTTTTAATGCAAACAGTAAGAATATCTATATTTGCCCATTTAAGCTGGCTCTTTTCTGTCTCTGCTTTCTCTGTTTCTCAGGGTAGTCTACAGAATTCAGCCCTGTGGCAGGGAGATTTATAATCAGTTCTTTAAAATAACCTTGGCCTAGACGTTAATATATTTTTGTGAAAAAAACACATGCTAATTTCATGTTAATTTTCAGTTGTATACACAAATGTGTATACAAGTGTCTGAATGGTTCATGCAATACTTGCATAAACGATTGAAAGTGTTTGTGCTGCTGAGTGGCTTGCTCGGTTAAGGATGCGTGCTGTGGTGCATGGATGAGCCCCGTGATTTTTGGATTGAATCCGGACCATGCCAGGAGTGTGGCTGGTAGCTCCGGAGGGTGATGCACAACTGCCGATTGTGTTGCCCAGGGTATGGGAGTATGGAACGAATTTAGTGCCAATGTTATTTACCCGCAAAACGCAATTCACACATGTTTTACGCATCACAAAATTACAAATCCTGTTTTTCAAATCTCTAACCACAAATCTCAAACTACAAATTCCAAACTAAAAATTTCAAGCGGTGGACACAAAAATACGAATCAATTTGGCACTATTTTTCCATGTACGATTGGGAAAAAAATCCACATGTGTATGCACCAATCAGAATTCCGCTACCTACAGCGAATCAGGGGACGAGTAGCTCATAATCAGTGAGCAGCCATTTTGGGACCAGGGCCTAGCAAGATTGGCTTAAGGCTCATGATTTCTGTGCTATTTCAGCTTCAGACAGAAAACACACAGTCTGCTCCCTTTTCCGTGTCTCGGCGTTTGTGCCTGTGGTTCCATCTCCCCACTGCACTGTATCTTCAAAGAAGAGGCGTATGAATTGTGCATTTCTTCCAATTCAAAGATACAAGCATTTCTTTTTGATTTTTTTTTAATTTTTTTTTTTTTTTTAAACTAGAATTTACACAAATTCACAGGGACTGAAATAATTAGACACCTTCCATGTAAAACATGTATTAAATTTTCCATTTATCTTTTTTTATTTCTGCTTGAGCTGTTATTCCGGCAGCATCCGCGCGTCTCTGCCGGCAGACTGTGGAGTGGGGCAGGGGTCTGTCCGTCGGGATACTGATGATGGGGTTTATTTACAGGGCGCGCAGTCCTCTCTCCCTGCCCCCCCCCCCCCCGGGGGGGATTCTGTCCGCCCGTTCCCTGTGAGGCTCCATTGGCTGTAAATCCCGCTGCATTCCATATTTGGTTCTGCACGGATCGCCTCTGGTGTGTGGAGGGTGGCCGGGGTGGGGGGAGCTGGAGTGTGGGGCTGTAAGAATTTATACCCCCCCCCCCCCCCGGGTTTCACCCATTTTTGGCTTTAACCCTTCTGTCTCTGGTGTAATTGTTCCGGTTTAGCTTAATCACAACGTTTCCCCAAATGCACGTTTCCCCAAAATACACAACCGTAAAATGCGTTCTGCAGCGTGGGTGCAATTTATCTCCTTGCATAAATGGGCTCATTAAGTAATGAAGAGGACAGGAGTCTGTATGTCCGTCCTTCAGGAGCTGAATTTGACAGGACTGTTACTAGCAGAAGGCTGCATCCCCGGTCACGGTTTAAACAAAAGCAGACCACCCCCATCTGCCTAACGGAAGACGTGCCTTCCGTGCACGTTCGTTCCAAACCGGCGTTTTGTGGCTCAGAGCCCCGTCCGCTCCCTGCTAGCGTCTGTACGGGCCGCTGGGACCCCGGAGAGCTGAATCTGCCTTCGCGTTCTCTCTGCGGTACAGCCTGGAACAGCCCTGTGCAAATTGCATCTTCAAATGGTTTTGACATCGCTCCCCCTGGGGACAGGGGCATACGTAGGACTGCGGCATCAGACATTATTTCTTATAAGTGTTGACACCCCCAAACCCCTCCAGCCCCCCCACCCCCCCCCCCCCGCTCAGTCGCGGTCGATCCTTGGGATTAACATTATGGCACCGCATGGGGTGATCCTGGCAGGATAAACAGGAGAGGATTTGATCATAAGCGTTTATGCAACTTCTGACGTTACGGCAAGATAAGCTGCCCGTAACTCACTTCTGAAGGAGGACGTAAAGATCCTGTTGAAGGCGTCACTGCGCATTGGGCCTTTAGATAAAAGATGTGTTTATTCGAAATGCAAGCTTCTATTTCAGTCAAAATGCCTACTGACATTTTTAGGAAACCATGAAATGCCATTTAAAAATATTTAACATTTCTTGAAGGTTGGAGTATTTATAGTCCAAGATAGGAATTGTAGTAAAATTACAGAAATGTCATTTGAGGGTGTGGCTTGTGTCCTTGACATTTGAAACTTTCATTCACTGTATTTTTCTCAAGCCAGTGAATTTACCAATAATCTGCAATTCCTAGAAGTGATGCATCAAAGCTACAGTTAAAAAAACCCTTCTTTTCCAACAGCAAAGGTGTCTGATGAAGGATAATTCCAAAACAGTTTTTACAAAACCCAAAAGCATCAAATATCATTATTTCAAAGACATATTCATAAAGTTAGTGGCATTGTGAGCATTGTGTGATTATGAGACATGGTATCAATGAATGGGTCTCTCTCTCTCTCTCTCTTTCTCTCTCCCCCCCCTCTCTGTTTGTGTCTCTCTTTCTCTCTCTCTCTCTCTCTCTCTCGCTCTCTCTCTCTCTGTCTCAAATTCCAATTCAGTGCTTTGTCGTCATGAAATACATTAGTAAATATTACCAAAGCGTACATATAGAAATATAAAAAGACATTAGAGCGTGAACTTAAATTGAACCGAAGGATTTCTCTCTCTCTCTCTTTTCAGGATCTAGATTTCTCATCACATCCACAGGAGCCTTGTATATTTTGGATGTACAGACTGAGGATGGGTTGTATAACTACCGCTGCGTCACACGGCACCGCTACACTGGGGAGACCCGACAGAGCAACAGCGCCCGTCTCTTCCTGTCAGGTGAGCCGCAACCCCTGAACCCTGAACCCTGAACTCTGAACCCTAACCTGGCAGAGCAACAGTGCCCATCTCTTCCTGTCAGGTCAGTCGTAACCCCTGAACCGTGAACCCTGAACTCTGAACCCTAACCCAACAGATCATCTGCTCTCCTCTCTTCCTTTCCGGTAACCCCCTAACCCCCAAACCCCCTAATCCCTAATCTGACAGTTCGAAAGGGCTAGTCTCTTTCTGTCGAGCGAGCCATGACCCTAAACCCTAAACCCTAAAGCAACAGAGGAACAGCGTTAGCTGATTTCTGTCAGGTGAGACCTGCTCCCCTCACCTTAAACCCTAATCCTGGACTCTAACCCTAAACCCTACCCCCTAACCCATAAGCCCTATTAAAAACTCCAAACTCTAACCTGACAGAGCAACATCGTCATCAATTTTTGTCAGTACAGTCCTACCCATTAGTCATAACCCTTAACCCTAACTCTGACCCTTAACCCTAAACATCCTGTCCTGACCCCTGTGGGAATGTTCTGCGATGGGCGTGGTGTTACCAGGCAACCTTTCCCTCCCCCCTAAGCAGACCCCACGAACTCGGAGCCAGTGATCCTGGATGGCTTCGAGCGGCGGGAGGTCATGGCGGGCCACCGGGTGGAGCTGCCCTGCAAGGCGTCGGGCCACCCCTCCCCGAAATACCGCTGGCTGAAGGACAGCGGGCCCCTGGAGCCGGACAGCCGCTTCCGGCAGAGCGTGACGGGGCTGCTGATCGAGAGCACGCAGCCCAGCGACACGGGCAGCTACGTGTGTGAGGTGTGGAACAGCTACGGCAGCGCCGAGGTGGTCGGCCGCCTGCTGGTCAAACGTGAGTATGACGCCCCCACCCCTCTTGGCTCCTCGTCCAGCGCCCTGACTTTGCAGCGAAACGCTCGTAGACCCCGAGTCTGGAGAACAACGAGCCGCACCGTATTAACATACTGTACACGCAGCCTGATCACCATGAGCTGGAACGCATGTTCAACTGGCTCTCTACGTCACACTCATCGTATGTTGTGTGTTAGGTGTGTTGTGTCATGGGTGTGTTGTATGTTGTGTGTTAGGTTTTGGCTGTCTATATTTACACTGTCGGTTGTGTTGCATTTTTGTGCTTCTAAGTTGAGTTTTGTTTTATTATTATTGGCTTTGTACCCACTAAATCTACTTGGCAGACTGTTTTGGGAATTGAGATTACTGCCATAAGTCACTACAGTCTGTTAATGAAAACGTGGTTTGTTCTCCAGAGCCCCTGAAGGTGGTGGTGAGCCCGCGCAAGGTGAAGGGCAGCGTGGGAAGTCAGGTGTCGCTCTCCTGCAGCGTCAGCGGCTCGGACGAGTACGAGCTCGCCTGGTACCGCAACGGCGAGATCATCCACCCGGGAAACAACGTGCGCATCACCGGCGGCAACCGTGAGAACCTGGTGATGGAGGGCATGGCCAAGAGCGATGGCGGGGCCTACCAGTGCTTCGCCCGCCACGGCAAGATGTCCGCCCAGGACATGGTGCAGGTCGTGCTGGAAGGTGAGCCGGGCCGAGCCCCTTCTTACTTATCCTGAGGACGTTCTGTACCCCATTTGCGCTGTGAGCGTGTCTGTTTTAGCATGCGTAAGCAGCACGTGGTCGTTGGTGATGCCGTGTGTTAGTTAAGTTAGAAACCGCGTAGATCATAAAGCCAAAGTCTGACTCATTACAGAGACGTCCTGTGAAAGCAGCAAACCGGTCATGCAGGCACAATGGCCCTGTAGTGTGGGGCTGGGCGTCCAGGCCGGTGTGGTGATGGGACCTGTAGTGTGGGGCTGGGCGTGGAGGCCAGTGTGGTGATGGGACCTGTAGTGTGGGGCTGGGCGTGGAGGCCAGTGTGGTGATGGGACCTGTAGTGTGGGGCTGGGCGTCGAGGCCAGTGTGGTGATGGGACCTGTAGTGTGGGGCTGGGCGTGGCTATTATTAGAATATCTGCACCGACCTGACACTGCTTACCTGTGTGCGGTTGCCGGGGCAACCGCCTCCTCCGGCCATGGAATTGTATAAAGAGGATATTGATAATCTATAATGATGCAGGGGGGAGGGAGAGAGTGGGAAAGAGGGTAGAGAGAGAACGGGGCAGAGAACGATAGAGGGAGAGAGAGCAAGAAAGAGAGGGAGAGGAGGGGCTATTAGGGTACAGTGGCAGGCAGAGATTTAGAAGCCCTCCCCCCACTCTCTCTCGCCCCTTGATTTCCATCTGAGAGCCCCGGCACCAGCAGATCAGGGCGAAGAGGGGGATGAGTGAACGAGTGGGGGGGGGGGGGGTGGTGCTACAGGCAGAGAGGGGAGTCAGGCTTTATTCGCCGTGGAACAGGGGCAGGGTGGGGGGAACACGGGACAGGGGAGGAGCATGAAAGGGAACCCTGTCACCCCTTTTCTCTTAAAACCGAGCAACAGCTTCTCCTCCCGGACAGACGTCTGCGCCTCGCTTGTCACACGCGTGTCTGTCTGTAGTGCCGGGGAGCGCCAGTCTGCCACGCGGCACCGCCAACGGGAACGCAGCGCATCAAGGACCGCCGCGCGTCACACCTGTTAGACTCTTACACCTGACAGAAAGCAGACGGAGGCGGAAAGTAAAGAGTAACAGCTTGTCAACGTGGCACGTGGGGCTCCTCAGTGTTAGCTCAGCCTGGCTAATTAGCACACACTTCTTAAGAGAATGTAGCACTTAATGTAGCAAGCTGAAATGTGTAAACCACCACTTCAACTCTCAGAGTCGCCGGCCTCTCTAAGGCCAAGGAGAATCCTTATCCGTTGGTCACATTGCCCATCCAGGGAGGGACTGAATGGCGATGACATCGCAGGCCGTCGACCAATGACAGACTGGCTTTCTGTTGATGTCATCGCATCCGTCCAGTGCCCTCTTTTCTCACGGCTCTGCTTCCGCCCTCTTTCTTCTCTCCTCTTCCTTTCTGCCCTCTTTCCTTTGCCCTCTTTGACTACCCAACAGACGGCACTCCAAAGATCCTGTCCACCTTCAGCGAGAAGGTGGTCAGCCCCAACGAGGTGGTGTCCCTGGTGTGCAACGTGAAGGGCACGCCCCTCCCCACCGTCACCTGGACCCTGGACGACGACCCCGTCGTCAAGGACAGCAACCACCAGATGGGGCAGATCACGCTGGTGGAGGACAACCTGCTGAGCTACCTGAACATCTCGCACACTCAGGTCCGCGACGGCGGCGTCTACCGGTGCATCGCCAACAACTCGGCGGGAGTGGTCTCCTACCAGGCTCGAATAAACGTAAGAGGTGCTTGTCAGATCAGCTCCTCCAAAAAAAAAAAAAAAACAACTACAAAAAATCACACACATAACTCATTTTGGTTATTGAAAGTTCATGCATGCCTCTTCCAAGTTTCCTAAGAAACTGCCTAACTAACGTTTTTTTTCTGTTTGTTTGTGTTTTACTTCAGCCCATCTCAGGATAGCATTTCTTCGCCTTTTTTTCCCTCTCTTTTCCTCCTCTTCCGTTTTGGTCACAGGTCTTTTCTGCTGGTGCTCTTTGTTTTCCTCCCTGTTCTGTTCTTTTGTTCCTCGGTGAAGGTGTCCTTGTTTCTTTCTGTCGGACTGTTGGTTTTTAGTTCTTAAATCTTTCTGTTGCCATTGGTTCTCCTCTTCTTTCGCCTTCTGTCTGTCCAGGGATACGACTGTCCCTGCGCCAGAGCGAACTTAAGCCCAAAGTCTTCTGCTACTTCAGTCAGTCAAAAGCTTTCTCAAGCTTTGTCATTCTCATAGTAACGTTGTCACCCTATAAATTGCACTGATGTAAAAAAGCAAAAAAATATTCACATCAGAAACAGCATATGAGATACAAAATCATAATGAATCATAGTCATAATTCATATTATTCTAGTACTAGTACTACTACTACTGCTGCTGCTGCTGCTGCTACTATTACTACTACTACTACTACTACTAATAATAATAATTATAATAATTAATAATCTTTAGATTATCACCTGCGACCCTGCATACCTCTCAAACATGTTTTCTTTCTGTTTTATGGGTTCTTTTGTTTTTGGGTTGAACTCTCCCTGCTGTTCTGTTATTCTGCATGCATATATGGCCGACCTGTTTGCATGCAACTGTCCTTCCGTCCTACATGTCTGACTGTAGACACTGCATGTTCTGTAGAACATTAATTGTGTGTGTTTGTGCGTGTGTGTGTGTGTGTGTGTGTGTGTGTATATATATCTTTCTGTGTACATGTGTGTGCGTGGTCTGCGTGGTGTGTGTGTGTGTGCATTGCTGTATATGTTTGTCTTTGCCAGACCATTTTAACATCTAATCCTTCTATCTGTTTTTTCTTTCACCTTGGCTGCAGTTGAGTCTGAAGGCAGCTGTACACATTCCTCTGTCAGTCTGTGCTTTCCTCGTCTTCTCTTCTTGGCTCCATATATTTTACATTTATGTCTTGTTAGATTTCCAGATCCTGCAGTTAGAACAGATGATTTGCTGGTTTTAAATTTTATGATGTGTCATACCTTCTCCTTCATCAGATGCTATTAAACCTTCACATTTTCTTCAGTGTCAAGCTTTCAGTCCTGGTGGACTTCAGTCCATTCCCCCTTTCTATAATCTGTTAGGGGTGAAGGAGGTTCAGTTGGTTCAGTCAGGATGAGTGCATTTGGTTTGATAGCTTGCTGTACCCTTCTGTACAAACTCTGGCCCTCCGATGCCAAGACTGAGCAGCCCAGCAGGTGCTGCGGCCATCCAGGATCAGCAGCCATCTTACTGCTCAGCATGGATTACCCATGTCCTTCTGCAGCTGATTACTGGCTGAACATCCAATCAAATATGTGGAAACTGGTCACATGCCCTGGTGATGTTACTATTAGTGAAATAGTGAATGATGTTGCTATGCTAATGCTATTACTGTTAGTGAATATCAGTGAATGCTAGTGAATGTCGGCAGAAAGCCCATCCTAACGAACGTCCCTCTTTCAGAGTCACTGGGATTTCCTCTTGCAGCCATGCTGGCCTTAATTATAGGCAACCCGGCCTGCCCCCCCCCCCCCACAACCCCAACCCCAGGTCACGACATCGTTGAGGAAACTTACATGTCTTGACCAGCGGTGTGGCCAATGACCGTGTGTACCCACCGATATCGTGCCTCGGTCAGGTGCGTCCCCGGGTCAGTCCTTAGCAGGCCATTAATAATGAATCAGTGCCGTGATTGCAGTGACGCACGGGGTAAAGGCAATTACTCGCTCCACTGAGCTTTTAACGCAGCCACATAAATAAATGAATGAATAAATAAATAAATAGAAGAGTAAACTATAACGCTGCGGTTAACTATGTGTGACGCACATTCAGTTTGAAACAACTGCACAGCACCACTTGTCATACACTTGTAAACTTGAACGCATGGTTGCTGTGACGATTAAATGTGACGGACATAAGCAGCCAAGTACAATTTTTTTTTTTGTCTTCATGCAGTGTAGAACGTGGTATGAAAGGCACAGGTAACTTGTCATTCCTGAAAGACTATGAAAGTACGGAGGGCTCAGTACTGACTTCTCCTCACTGGGGCTGAGGTATGAATGGTGATCAGAGATTCCTTTACAGCTCTTTTATGCAGCTCTTTTATGCAGCTCTTTACAGCTCTTTTTATTTCTCTAATTTTGCCTTTTGTGTTTTTTTGATAAGGGATAAAGATCCAAAGTCACTGCACTCCTGAAAGGTGTTGCTTCTTGACTGGAGCCACTGCAGCCTAATACTAAGACTTTTATTGCATTAAATTTTATTGAATCATATGTATGTCGCTGAGAGCTCCCCCGTGTTATTGGGGAGAATCTAAATTTTAAGAGAAAACCAGTGAAACTTTGACTAAATACCCAGTTTTTCTACAGTGTGCCAACGTAACTTTAACCTTTAACCTTTAACCCTTCTTTTCTCTCTCCATGATCCTTGTAGTTCTTTCCCTTGAGTCAGCATGGAGAGGCAGAACAGTGACAAGGAAAGCAGTGCTTGTGGACATTCATGCCTCACCTTTCTGAGACTTTCTCATAAACACAAACCCGCGAAACCCCGAAACCGTTTTAAAGAGAGTTTTGTCTCTTCTTGTTCCCTTTAAGGGCCTGTCAGCATCCGTCCAATGAAAAACCTCACAGCCATTGCTGGGAGGGACACCTACATTCACTGCCGCGTGATTGGCTACCCGTATTACTCCATCAAGTGGTACAAGAACGCCAACCTGCTGCCCTTCAACCACCGGCAGCGTGCGTTTGAGACCAACGGCACGCTGAAGCTGTCGGACGTGCAGAAGGACATGGACGAGGGGGAGTACACCTGCTGTGTGCTGATACAGCCGCAGCACTACTACAACCGCAGCGTCTACGTCACCGTCAAAGGTACAGTACGCCCCGCCCCCACCGTTGCCTCCTGAGTGAAAAAAAAATAACAGTTCACTCTGATACAAGAACTGGACAGTGCATGGTAGTTAGCTTGAACAGTTTACAATTTAGCACTTGTCCATTTGACAGATGCTTTTGGCCTAAATAAGTTTTAGCCTAAACGACAGAACTGCATTTCACGTGATTAGAAGTAGAGTTGGGCAGTGTACATGTGCGTACAGGCATATGCTCCGAACAGTGATGTCACCAGGGTGTAGGTCCAGTGAGCAAACACTGTAAATACTACCTTGTACCAATGAATTTGATTACATTTTGCAAACATTGTGGCGACTTACAGTATGTGTGCCTACTGGGATATCCCCACATTGAGCTGCTATCAACCTGTCCACTTTGTTCAGTTTGCCAAACTCGGTGTGGCTTACAGTAGGATACTGTAGTACGTAGCAAATTACATTCAGAATATGGGATGTACTGCAGAATAGAGGTTAAAGAACTGGGTTCCTAAGCAGAATTAAATGCATGTTAATGGATGATGTGGATAAATGTAGGCTTTGCCTGAGTATGTTGTATAGAGTGAGATCAGTTCTTCAGGAAATATGTCAACAATAAGTAATGGTAGATGTAAGGAACAGGGTTATGGTTTTTAGTCTGAAAGTGAACCAGTGTGAAATTATGATGTATTATGACCTTATAGACGCTTAATTAGCTGAGAACTTATGACATAGTATCAGTTCCAGTTTGGGTGTTTACTGTCCTGATGCTATATGGATAGAACTTCTTTTGTCTATCAGTGAGTGAGGCTACTCTTTGAAATATGCTCCTCCACAAATTATTTTTTTCTGTGGCTCCCTTCTCTTTTTTTAAAGGGGGTGGGGGTGGGGTGGGCTGTGCGATGTGCCGTTTCCTCGGCAGCGGAGTTGGTTAATTGGCTCTGCCAGGGCCTGTGATTCTCCAGCAGTCGTGGAGAGCAGTCCCTGGAGTCCATTACTCCTGCTTTGTGGTGAATTAGATAAGTGCTGAAGTGGCGCTTATTTCAATGTTATTTTAACTCATTGATTCTCGAAAGCGACGGTTTCTAACCGCCGCTGCCGTGCCCCCAGAGAGGCGCCATTTCGAAACGCGGCTGAAACGGCTCTTCGAGCGTCCTTTACCATATCACTCCGCAGTCTCCGCCCCCCGTGCTGTTTCAACAGGGCACTGCGGCTGAGAGAGCCAATTAGCTGAGGCTCGGAAAGCTGTTTTAACTCCGTTAACGTATTCTGAGATATCACTGGTTGTTGTGGCACTTTCGTACATTATGTCTGTATTTTGTGTCTATATCAGAGGTTGTTTTAGCACTTTCATATTTTCATGTCTTCTGGAAACACTGGCTACTATCGGACAAGGAGTTCCTCATAACCTGCTTTTCCAATGTGATCATGAATATTATGGTCATGAGGATGTTCATATTTTCCTTCTTTTACCTTTGCCTATTTATTTAAAGAGTAGATGGCATGTAATATTTGCTAAAATATATGGAAAATATTATGGAAAGCCAATTAAAATGTTATATGACCTATCATGAAGACTATGTTACAGTACAATCTTTGTTTAGTATCATCATCTGGAGGTTCAGTATTTGGCCTTTGTGTAACCTCAAATGTCTTCCCCCCTGCCCCCAGTGCCCCCGTTCATCCAGCCCTTCGAGTTCCCCAGCTTCTCCATCGGCCAGCGGGTGTTCATCCCCTGCGTGGTTGTGTCGGGTGACCTGCCCATCTACATCACCTGGCACAAGGACGGCAAGCCCATCCCGGCCAGCCTGGGAGTCACTATCGACAACATCGACTTCACAAGCTCCCTGCGCATATCCAACCTCTCGGTGGAGCACAACGGCAACTACACCTGCATAGCCCGCAATGACGCTGCCACCGTCGAACACCAGAGCCAGCTCAACGTCCGAGGTGCGAGGCCAAGACCGGGGGGGTCTCACAGCAGGATGGGCAGGGGTTGCAAGGCTTAACCAGGCATGCTTTGGTTTGACCCAAAGGCTCCTAAAGTAACTTGAATATCTTCACCCAAAGGCTCCTGAACTTACTTGAATATCTAGACCCAAAGGCTCCCAAAACTCATTTGAATATCTAGACTCAAAGGCTCCCAAACTTACTTGATTATCTAGACCTAAAGCCACTCAAACTCACTTAAATATCTAGACCCAAAGGTTCCCAAACTTACTTGAATATCTGAACCAATGACCCTTGATGTTAAAGTGGAGTCTAACTTTTCTCTTCTCTCTGTCTTGGCAAGTTCCTCCGAGGTTTGTGGTGCAGCCCCAGGACCAGGCCGGCATTTACGGCAAAGCCGTGATTCTGAACTGTTCAGCAACAGGTTCCCCAGTTCCCACCATTGTGTGGAAATACTCCAAAGGTAAAGGCACCCTACACCATCCTTCCTAACAGTGAGCCTTTAAACTGTGGCTATGTCATTGCTGGGTGTTGGAATTTCATTTGAACAGAAATTCCACTCATCAACTGAATCAAATGAATTTCAATGGAAGTGACCCCAACTTTATTGCATATCTTAGACGTCTCTTTTTCTACAATATGAATTTGGGCTGAGAGATGCGTACTGATGGTAGTGAGTCGACCCAAAAAGAGTCAACTCCTCAACTCTTTCACTCTCAAGACTCGGAGTCGACACCCTTCCTGTGATTCAAAGAGTAGAGGCGAAGTGGTGTCGACACCAAAGCAGAGATTCAGAGTCTAGGCAAGGTGGACTCGACTCCCATGCAGTGATTCGAAGAGTGAAGATGTGGCGATTGTTTAATTTTAACGAAAATTGGAAAATATTTTTTTAAGACATAGTCTAGCCAGAAATCAGCATTTGTCTTGCAAGGGATTGGATTGTGCTGGCAAATTGCAGGGTGGAAATCCGTGGGTTTGGAGGGCTGCATTCTGAACTTGTGTTGATGACGCTGTCCGTGCTGCACAATGGTAGAAATCATAAAGTGCAGCTGGCGAGGTTGAAAAGTAATTGTTGGACGGGTCACAGTTTACAGTTGTATTTTGTCCGTTAAGTGATCGACTGATGAGCTGCAACAAAAAGGGAACTAAATACAGGTGGTTGGGATAAGCTGAGTGACTGGAAGAAAATCAGCACAGATAATTTCAGAAAACAGAAACAGGTTTTTTCTTTCTTTTTTTTTACTATTTTTGTCAGAGAGTGTGACCTGCCCCGGAGTTAGTTTTTTAACCAGTTTCAACCAGGTTTTTTGTTTGTGGTTGTGTTTGTTTTGTCTTAAACCACTGACCACTCATCATCTTTTGTTTAAATGCATTGTTAGGATACCAGAAGTTATGTGCTGTAGCTATTATTTATGTCTTTTTCTTTGCTATGAGCTGTAGCCTATAGGCAAAATTCAAACAATGTCAGAAGGCCCAAAGAAACTTCTGGGTTATTCCCTGACTGTTTACCTATTTACTCTAGGTTTTCTCAGATGGCACTGTTAGTTTAAAATAAGAGGTGTTGATTGAGTCACATCATTTCAAATGTTCATTTTGATGGGTAGGTTTGCTAACCTAATACTAGCGACCTGTACAGGCAGTATATGGCTTAGTGGCAGACGGCACAGAGCATTAAATTGTGTATGAAGTGCGTATTTAGCTAACTTACATTTAAAAGGGCGTCGACTGTCAAAATGTTTCCATGTACATTTCTTGATTATCAATCGAGAAATTAACTGAATAACAAAAATGAGTACATATAGCCATTTGTCAATGTGCTAGCATCGTAAAATTGTGTAGCATATGTAGTGACGGCCGGAGCGCTATTAAAAGAGGGTGTAAAGCATTGCCTTTAAACCAAACAGTACCCTCAACCTAGGTGTTTCTGTCAACTCCAAAAATCCCAGAGGCGTATGTCACTAATGTATACTGAGACTGTAGAGGTTGAGTGCGTTACCTCCCTTGAGAGAACATTTTGGATGGCAGGGAGAAGGGAGGTCCCTGAAACAGTGTGCAGGGTTTGAATGAGAGCACCAAGCCCTGAGGTTAGGGATGTAAGGGAGGTCCGGTATGGCATCCCATAGGGCTTCTTTGGGTCCCTTGGCTGCACTGGTACACAGCTAAAGGGCCGCTGGTGTGGTATGAAGGGCTCCTGTGGCCAGAGCTGTCTTGCTTAATGAAATCTGACAGCGTCAGTCAGACCCATCGTCACGGCGACCGTGCCGTGTCCTCGCTGCCAGTGTGTCTCTAATCTGCCCGCGCGGGGGGAAGGCGGGCTATGATTCCGCCCTGGCTGGTGACTGGGGTGGCGCTGACCCACACAGAATCACAGCGGAGCGGGGAGGTCAGGTGGAATTAGCATAGCCAGTCCTTCTCTTTGTGTTTGTAAAATCTATAACCCATGAACGTCGCCTGGTTTGGAGCCTTTGTTTTCTCTTGCTCTCTCTCTCTCTCTCTCTCTCACACTCTCGCTCTCTCTCTCTCTCTCTCACACTCTCTCTCTCGTTCCGTCTCTGCATGTTGGGAGAGAGTAAACGGCGGCGCCACTTGACCTCTCGCTAACCACAAGCTCTTGACGGCGTTTTTAATTAAGGGCGGAAAAAACCCACAGCGTGTTAAATGTTCCCTCGTCTTTTAACGGACAACTTCGCTGCATACTAATTTCGAGGATAATTCATACTTGTGCCTAACACACCGTGAGCTCACCTTCATTTGTAGCCGTTTAATTGAGAGAGTCCACTTGAGGTGTGCAGTCCTGTTTTAACTCCCAGAAGGCCCTGCTTCTTAAAGGACTAGTAGCATCAATAAAGCCTAGGATATCTCAGTCCAGTGGCTATATTTGGAACTGAAACAATTATCTTTCTGTTAAATGCAATAGATGTGCATGCCATTGCCTCTTTATCTCAAACTGTTTGAAGTGACAAAAATGGCACAGCTGAATTTGAACACACTCAAATTTCTTGGACAATCAGTGTTTGGTCATGTGACTGATCTTCCCAAAATTGGTCAGCCATTTCCTCACCATCTGAAAATTCTGATATGCAGAACAATTAAAATCTTTACTAAAGTAAGTGATTTTTGTTTGTTAAAATATGTGCACTAATAAAGTAATGGAGAAAAGAGCGGACTATCAACCTGAACCTCCCTGTTTGGACCTTAAATTCAGGAAGAAAGTATATTCTGCCCTAGGAAATTTCATTGCAAGTGGTCACTCTACATTACAAGCATCTCTGTGTAGGTGCTCAAAACTTTTCTGAACATCTGTTTGAGATATATTTTATTTCTTGCACTGTTATCCTCAAGAAATTTACAAAATGCAAAACACTCTTAAAATAAATCCTTTGAAACAGGAAGAGGAAGAGAAAATAAACATATACAGTTTATCTAGTACTTACAGAGGACAGTAATTTCAGCACTTTTCTAGGTTATGTCTTAAGGCTTTGGATTTACAAGTTTCAATCGTGTTTCTCCATTTCAGAATCTTCTCTTGGGATTAATATGCACATTATGCATTTAGTAATCTCCCTTTCTCAAGTTAAATTCTCTGCCACATCTGCCTGGGCTTAGATTTACGTTGTAAAATCTATACATTGACAGTTTGAAATTGTTTTCAAAGCTCTCTGGCCGAATGTTTGGTTAAATCCTGATGCAAATAACAGAGATACATTATTGTCTTTAGCTTGATCTAGAGCCAAAGTCTTGACCTACTAAAGGTCTTTCAGTGTATATGTGTGGGCCATTCTGCTATAATCTTGCGAGTCACCACTGGATTTGAAGTATGTGCTTTAAATGTAAACCGATTTTGCTTTTGTTTTCCTCATGCTATTGACAGTGTGCTGGTCAGGATATTGCAGAAATGACTCTAATGGAAATAGGGGGGATATAATTTGATACTCAAATGGATATTTATCTATTATCTCACATCAGTACTGTGCATTATGACTAAATCAAACAGGAGCTAGTACCAGGAGTTCAAAGGTCGTCCTGAGCATTTTCAGCCAATCATATCCGCTCCTTGGTCAAAAACAGTGACTAGAAAATGGCTGCATTCCCAGAGCTCAAGTGGAAGTCAAACAGTACCAGAATGTTTTGTTTTGACCACAGTTGTGACCACAGATTATTTTGACACCAGATGCTAGCTTATTTGTTACTTCTGTCCACTTTTCCTCTTTACCACTGGATGCTGGTAGCAGCTTTATCACAGCTCAGAATGTCTATCCCCACAATTGTACTTAGTCGTACCCCTAAAATGAATTTTCATGTGATACACTCAATTGGAGAGTTTTGGCTCCTGTTGTAAAGAAAAGGCTGGATCGATGAAAATGAATTAACTGCGGGTGTGGTGGGGGTTTGGTTTCATTATTGCCAATCAGATCGCCCCCCTTGCTTTTCTTTTAAAAACAATCCCCACGGCCAACTGCTAATTTCGTCCTGGCTGAAGAGCAAGCACATTATGTGCAGCTCCTTTGCAAGCCTTTCTGTGAACCATTACTCATGCTAACTAAACAAAGGTAAGACTGAATAGTTTAAATTTTCAGCATTGAAGTCCACTGCAAAAAAAATAGTAAATGAAATGTTTTAAAATTCTGAGAGCGCAAAGCTGGGTGCGCGGCTGAGGGGATGGTTACAGAGTCTATGATGTCATCTCTGCAACATTGCTCTTCCTCTCTCCTCTTCCTCCTCCTCATCCCTGGTTGTTGCCCCACAGGCGCCGGTGTGCCCCAGTTCCAGCCCATCGCCCTGAATTCGGGCTTCAGGATCCAGCTGCTGCCTACGGGCTCCCTGCTCATCAAGCACGTGCTGGAGGAGGACAGCGGGTACTACCTGTGCAAAGTCAGCAACGACGTCGGGGCGGACGTCAGCAAGTCCATGTATCTCACCGTCAAAAGTAAGCCTCGCCTTCACCCGCCGAGCCCAACCAGGGCGGGGATAAAGGGAGGTGGGGGTGGGGTGGGAGTGCGTGTGTGGGGACGAAATATGTACTGGTGACTTGGGAGGAGGTGTGTGCTGGTGACTTGGGAGGAGGTGTGTGCTGGTGACTTGGGAGGAGGTGTGTGCTGGTGACTTGGGCTAGCTTTGCATTGAATAGCTATAGTGTTGCTGAGACAATATAACATTATAGATAGAAAGTCTATTCTATTGTTTCTTGTCTACTCTATCCGTGTTCTAACATGACATTGGGGGGGGGGGCCCTCAATATTTATAGAGAATTAAGATTATGTGTGTGCGTGTTGAGGGTGGGGGGGGTTGCAGAAACTGCAGCGGTGCCCCCCTGAAAGTTCAAATCAAACCTACACCTTTGGTTGTTGTTTTTTATGCTGGTGATTTACAATGGCTGCCATTTTCCAGAGTGCACTTAGAAGTCAGCTTTGGACAAAAGCATCAGCCAAATTAATTTATGCATCGTAAATGTAGCCCAATATAGCATGGAGCCAGAGGGGACAAAGGTTAAAAAGCAGGGCAAGAGGGGGCAGGGATGGTTCTTCAGCAAAGCTAGCTCACAGCTTACATATGTATGCTTAGAAAAAAATGTCATCAGGCAATTGGAAATCTGTGTGAAGAAAAGCCAGAGAAAATGCTCTGAAGCGCGTTTAACCAAGTCTGCTTGAGTAAAGGCAAAGACAAATCACTGTAAAATGTGTGTGTCAACTCCTCTACTCCCCTAGTGTGTGTGTACAGTATGTGTAGTGTGTGTGTGTGTGTGTGTGTGTGTAACAGACATTACCTGGTATTTAAAGGAAATGGAGACTACACAGACTGCAAGATGGGTGGGGCTATCCCATGTGACGCCGGCCTCACTGGCTTTAGCCAATTGCAGCATTTGACTTCAGTCAAGAATTTCTAATTTCTTTGATTGACTGATAGAAGCCATAGGCTGAAAATACAGGGTAACTGTAAGGCTGGGGACGCAGTCAGTTGTTTGAGGGGGGGGGCGGGGGCGGTGCGGGCGGGGTCAGTGTGTCATAGACGACGGGTGGAGGTTGGGGGAGGGGTGGGGGGGGGGAATGCGGTGGGAGGTCAAGCGGAATCGCCGCTCCGCTGCGCTCCATGGAGAGGAGAGCCACGGGCCCCCAGGCCCGGCGGGAGGGAGGTTTCTGCCTGGCTGAGTCCCGTGAGGAGAGAGGACGCGTGTCGCAAACTGTGTGTTTATCCGCCGAGAAGCCAGGCACTTATGTCCCCTCCATTACACCCTGAACTCCTTACTCAAGGCAGGGCTGCCATTTAGAAAAGTATCTGTCTCTCTCTCTCTCTCTCTCTCTCTCTACCACTCCTACTCTCTCTCTCTCTCCCACTCCCTCTCTCTCTCCCATTCCCACTCCCTCTGTCTCTCTGTCTGTCTCTTCCCCCCCACTCCCACTCCTTCTCTCTCTCTGTTTATATATGTATATATATAGATTGATAGATGGATAGATATTCTTTTACCTCTGTTTCTCTCTGTGTCCCTGTCTCCTGCTTTCTTCTTTCTCTGTCTGTCTGTTTCTCTCCACCTCTTTCTCTCGACCTGTGCCTGCATCTTTCTCTTTCTCCTGCTCTCCTTCACTCTTCTCTCATCTATTCGTGGGATATTTGCACTCGTAAACAGGCACGTCTGTGTTTACCGCTAAGCCTGATTTTTCGGGGTCACACGGAGTTTATGTTGATGTGGTTATTTTATTTTGGTTTGATGCCGCAGCTTGTCAATCTGTGGGGAAAAAAAGAAGCTCGGCGTTGAATGTAGTTCCGTATGTTTTGTCTGTGTTTCGCTTTATTTTATTTTTCTGTAATTGCGTGATTTGTTTTGCCCACCGGGAATTAATTTGGGTGAGAAACGCTCTCTCTACTGTGAGACAGCCTGCTCAGCCTGCTGAAGATCAGAACACCGAAGATCAGACCGCCCGGGCAGGTTGCTTTCAAATCAGGCGGAGTGGGGTCGTGTGGCTCTCTGAGTGTGCTAATCACTCTCCAGCTACAGGACCAATCTGACGAAAGGCCAAGCACGCCGCGGCCTGCAACAGAGGGGGCTCTGCCGGCTATCCCCAGCAGGGGGCGTACCACTCTGGGACTGTACCGCTCTGTGTGATTAGAGTGGTCTGTCCAGTGTGCTGTAGGAGTGAAACAGAAATGATTGCTGTGGTAATAATTTCCGATGTCTGCATATGAGATTTTCAAAACGCTAAAAAAGATGCTTTAACCCTTTGAAGAATTACCCTTAGGTTTTTTTTGTTGTGGTGTTCTAGAACTCCATTGCTTTCAGTTATCAGTAGTGATTGTTACATCAGCATTAGAATATTCAGTTCAGAACATTCTAATCATATATTTTCAATCTTACACCTTAAAGGGTTAATGACAGAATCACAGGATCATGATTCTTCATATCCGTGTGAAATGCAATGCTTTGACCCTGTATCAGGACAGAAGCAGAGGATGTAGCTTTTTGTACTGAGGCAGGGGGTTTTCTCACCTGTCTGAATGCTGGGTATTGCCAGACATTATTAATCAAACTCTTGAGTAATTTTTGGTTTGTGCTGACGGTGGCTTCGTCAGGAACACCTCCCTCTGCTGCTCTGATTCACAGCCCAGTCTGGCCCCCTCGCGGGGGGAGGGGTTCATTTGATGGGCTCAGATTTTGGAGCTTATTTTCCTGCTCTGCTCTTATCAGACTGGTGCAGGGACCTCCCTACAGAGAGTCTCTCTGTCTGAGACAAACACAGCTCTCCTCCGGGACACACACACACACACACTCACTCACACACACATTTATACACTCTCTCTCACTCACAAACAAACACACACACATACACACATACCACACACACATACACACTCTCTCTCTCTCTCTCTCACACACACACATTCATATGGTCTGGTGCTCATCAATGCATGTTTATGTTATCAATGCACACGGCCTGGGCTTACGGGAATTACAAGCAACAGCATCTGATGTGCAGAAAGTGCTGTTGACCCATCCCGTGCTGTATATTGCTGTATGCGTCATTCACAAGCGTTTCAAATAATAGATGGGATATAAAAAGAGGTGGGCTGGAAGGGTGACTGCATTTAAATTTGAAACCGCTGGAGTCTAAGGATATGCCAACAGGTCAATGATATTCCATTGTTATACATTTTGCTACACTTCCTATCATCCAAATATATGTACAGTAATATACAAGTTTTAAATGCGAACGACAGAATGGATAGAGTATCTTTTGAGTCAGGATCCAGTGGTGTTAGCCCTTCTACTTCTGTTTCCGCTAGCTGTTAATTTCGCTTCTAACCCCAGTGTTTTTCCAACACATGAAAGAATGAATGAATGAATTAATAAATTAATTCAAAAATGTTATCACACAGTTTCACTTTTTTGTGTGCCTATATTGATATAAACAATGCTGGATTTTTAAACTGCATTATAAAACCTTTTTTGTACTGCTATCCTGACATGACAAACATTTAAGTGTTAGGCTTACTGACTTACAGTGTGCCACCTGTTCAACCCAAAACATAATCTAAACACTGCTTTTAAACAATGCTGAATGTTGGGTAGAAGCCAATAAGGAATCGCAGCACCGTATATTCCAGGGCGACGCGGTGGAAACGTTCTGTGTTTTCCGTAAGGAGGGGAGAAGACAGAGAGAGCTCATTAGAGCCAACATGGAGGTTCCCGGGAGACCGGGCTTCCACAAACACGAGCCCAGGTGCTCAGGGACGCAGCGCCAGTGCGCCTGTGCCCGCCACAACACTGTGAGCCGGCCTCCTCCAGGGAGGGCCCCGCCCTGAATCACATGACCTGCCCCCAGTCACCTGACCTGGCCCCCTGGCTCAGAGCCTGGCTCCCAGTCGCCTGTCCTGGGCCCCAGTGACATCACAGATATAACTGTGGATTAAAAAGATGATCGAATATGTATTCTTAACACTTAAACTAGTATTACTTCCCTTCCATTGAAGCCGAAATATTGCTAATTCAATTCCTTGTCAGTACCTAACAGAAGCCCCGGAAGGTCATGCTACTAATGAAAGCCTTCTGTTCTTAAGGAAATCAGAAGATGAAAGGAATTTAAATGCTTGGAGAAAAATGGGGGAAAATGTAAGATGTTAATGTGAGAATCGACCTGTCACATGGTGCACGTCTCTGTGTTTTGTGTGGCTATCAGCCAATATGTGTGAGTTAACTGTATGCGGATGTGACTGTGACTGTGTGTGAGTGAGTATGTGTTTGTGTGTGTGTGTGTGTGTGTATATGTGTGAGTGTGTTTGTGTGTGAGAAAGAATGTGTGTGTGGTGTGTATGTGTGTGTGTATGCGTGTGTGTGTGTGTGTGTTAGTGTGAGAAAGAGGGAATGTGTGTGTATATGTGTGTATGTGTGTGTGTGAGTGTGAGTGTGTGTGTGTGCGTGTGGTGTGTGTGAGTGTATTTCTGTGTGTGTATGTGTGTATTTGTGTGTGGTGTGTGGTGTGTGTGTGTGTCCCAGAGGAGAGCTGTGTTTGTCTCAGACAGAGAGACTCTCTGTAGGGAGGTCCCTGCACCAGTCTGATAAGAGCAGAGCAGGAAAATAAGCTCCAAAATCTGAACCCATCAAATAAACCCCTCCCCCCGTGAGGGGGCCAGACTGGGCTGTGAATCAGAGCAGCAGAGGGAGGTGTTCCTGACGAAGCCACCGTCAGCACAAACCAAAAATTACTCACGAGATTGATTAATGCTGTCTGACAGTACCCAGCTTTCAGACAGGTGAGGAAACCCTCTCCCTCCGTACAGAAATCCTCACTCTGTCCTCCGTCACTCTTCTGATATTAGCACCTCCCCTACGCCGCGATTGGTCGGGGTTGTGGCAGCGCTCCTCACGTAAGCAGGTCGCCATGGAGACGGTGGGCGGGGTGCAGCACTGGGGCAGTTGAAGGCTGGGGAGGGCTGTGGGGGGGGGGGGTGGCCCGAGGTGTCAGGAAAGCCTCCCCAGCCGCGCACGTCTCCTTTTCCCTGGCCGTTGTCATGACGCCAGATAGTTTTGGCGATGGGGGGCGGGGTAACACGTCAGCGCTTACTGCGTCAGAGCTCGTGTCTGCGCAAAATCCCACGGCCCCCTTTCCGGAAACATCCGGGAGAACCACGCCCGTCTCCGCCGCCTGCGTGGTGTCAGTTACGAGCGCTTGACGATGACATTAAACAGACATGGCCGCTAAAAACGTACAAATCGAACTGGGAATTCCCTTTTGCCCCTGCTGAAGGGAAGGCGAGGTGGCTTTCAGGACACCCCTGATACCTGTCCTCAGGATTTTGGGCTGAACTGAGCTGACAAAGGGATGTCGCGCCCCGAGCGTTTCCCAGTGGGTGGAGCCAGCCCCCAGGTAGGGCGGGGGTTTTAACTGAGCGGTCCCGCGGAATTCCTCGGGCCCGGGCACGGAGCTGTGATTGGTCGATGAGGGAAGCGGCGGCGGCCTAATTAGCGCGGGGAGAGGAGCCGTAATGGCGCCCGCGCCTTCGCCTCTTTCTTGGCCCGTCGGATGATTAACGGCTCTAATCTTCCCGTGCCCCCCCCCTGCCCCCTCGCCCCCCCCCCCCCCCCTTTCCTCACTCTCTCCACACACAGAGAGCTGGCTCACACACCTGCTCCGGTGCCAAAGAAACATTATCTTTTTGTTTGCTTGGTGTTTCTCCTTTCCAGTTGTTTTTTTTTTCCCCCAGATTTGTTGTAATTTAAAGATAACGGTTTCGTTCTCGGTTCTGTTTCCTGGTAATGGCGGAGTCCTGTGTGCCCGCCCGGGCCCTGGCGGCTGGCAGGACAGCCCCGCCCGCCCTGGTGGCTGGCAGGACAGCCCCGTGCGCCAGGCAGGCTCTTTAGCGCTGCCACGTCTGCCCGCGCCATTCATCAGGAGATCGCATTTCATGCCTTTTAACCCCGGGCCCGCTCGGCTTATAGATTCAAGATGCTTTGCTTAAAAGTGCACTTATTTGCTTGAACGAGCAAGGAAAAAAAAGGCCATTAGTGTCCCAGCATGCACTGCTGTCTGGCTCCCTCCGCCCCCCCCCCCCCCTCCTCTCGCTCCGACCCACGCTGCTGGCCTCCAGCCTTGTCCCCTTGCGCAGTCCCGCTTCGTGTGTGCGTGTGTGTGTGTGTGTGTTTGCTTGCTCATCTGTGTGTGTGCGTGCGTGCGTGCGCATGTGAGAGACTTGTGTTTGTGTGTGTGTGTGTGTGTGTGTGTGTGTGTGT